>JAESVK010069628.1:0-15429 GCA_017140935.1 Hamamelis virginiana
AACATAGAAATACCCTAGTTGAATGGTATGATTGGGGTACAATCACACTCCCCAACTTAGGTTTTGCTAGTCTCTTAGCAAAAAGCTGAACCTTTAAAACTAGAATTTGAAAAAGCCACTTTCGCAGGGAAACGCGATTGCATTTAGCGTATGCAACAAGCCTTTTAAACCACTAAGTTACCTTACGTGGACGAGTGTAGTCTCGTGAGAGTTTGCAGAAATGATACTCACAAACATGAATGAATAAAAGAATTGTTTAGAAAGAATTTTAACAATATACTATGTACATAGTGGGAGTTTTATCCACAGATATATCATCATTCATAATTGAACATTTATAATAGAAGAAATGCTATCTTTAACAGGAAATTAGCAAGTATTCAATGTGTAGTGAGGGTGAACTTGATAAAAATCAAAATACTGTAAATAAGAGTATGAGAATTAACCCATAGTTAGTTTCAACTTCAAAATCCTCACTGATGGTCACTCGCAAAAGATGTTCACTCTGAAAAAGGTTAGTAACCCAGAGTTCCCAAATAGAAATATACAAGTATAAAACTTATACATTAAGCTCTAATTTAACGACCAAAGAGAGATGAAATTACAGAGTTATATATGCAGAGATACAATTCATACATAAATAAAACTTAAATAAACAAGTAATCACAAGAGAATAATGCACAATATTTTAAAATCAAAAAGGTCTTTATAGGCTTGTAAGATTTTTGGTTGTCACAGAAAGATTTTGAAGACTGCAAAATTAGGATGGTTGTAATTTGTTCAGGTCACTACCCTAACCATCCTAAATACCTAACCTAACCCTGACAATAACTTAAAAAGTTTAACTAAAAGAAACAAAGAAGTTTTTTTTTTTAAAAAAAAAAACACTGTCCATGCTCAAAACTGAGCATCATCTCATCACTGCCCATCCCCAGGTGGGATGTCGAATCTCGGATCGGGCTGTGGTGAAAGAATATGTGCAGGGAGGATTCGCAGCGGAAGACAAACTATAAAAATTTTATAAACAAGAATCCCACCATACATATTCATACAGGAAATCGAAACAAGCATCGGATCATGAATAATACAAGTACAAGAATTAAACAACTTTAAAACATTGACTTACTTGATTATTGCCTTTGTTGAAACCTCGATCGCATCCTAGCTTCAAAGTGTATGAAGCCTCCAAGGTATCCACACGAACACAAGACCCTTCAAGCTTCCCGCACTTGTTCAACACTTGAATCAATGCAAGATGGAGAGGGAGAGAGCTAGAGAAATTCGGCCAAGAGAGAGAGGAGCCACTAGGGCCGGCCTCCTCTAGGGAATAAAACAAAAAGGCTCTCTTTCTTTTAGGGTTTGAGTGGACTAGTGCTAGCATGCACCCTCACCTTGTATTTATAGGCAAATACTAGGGTTTCTAATTTTTGCAACTTAGTCCTCCTTAATTAACTTTTAATTAAAGAGCCCAAGTAAGTTACATATAATTAGAAACTAACCCCTCTCCTAACTTAAAGAACTCACTTGTGTCCTTATGTGTGTGACCCTTTGGGTTCATCCCAACCTAGCAGTGGACAGGGACATCTCTATGTCTCCTAAAATAGAAAGTTTCTATTTTTAGGTTCAATTGGAATAATTCCAATTATGCCCTCATTGATAACACTTTACCAATAGGCCTACACTGGTCATGAGTGACATCTAGCAACATATCATGACGTACCCTAGGTGTGGGTGAATATCGAAACCATATGAACCCTTCATGTTACTTAATCCTTCATCCCCTAATGTCACTGTTAAGATATTCAGGCATGGTTATTAAGTCAAACCATATCTTAACAACTTGTTAAATGTTCCACAAAATATAATTCTCAATAAGATAAACTCATGAAACACTTTTCACAGTTTACCTATCACCATGGCCATGGATTTCACACTGAGAATTATCTTTGTGAACGAACCTTGACATTCTCTCTCATCAAAGATGAAAGTGACCTATGCATAAGATAACTATGGTGCCTCAGGTCTAAGGATTACCAAATCAATGGTCGTAACAAAAGAATATTCTTTTGACTAATCTCCATAAGAACATTCTTGCAGATCATGTTCAGTGTACATATTCTCTAATATGCACCCACAGATTAACTATAGTGTCACTACACCGATAGGAAAGACTACCTATCCTCCCAATTGGAGCCAGTTTAAATCTGTGCTACTCTTAACGGTTTATTAAATATCCACTTTAATAAACCTATGAGTAGGAACTCGTTTAGAATAAATGTGTACTAGAAATATGAGTCTCCATATCTCAACAACTTTGAGATACATATTTCTTCTATCATTTATTCATGGACCTTATCATATATATGTAAATACATACGATAAGTTGTACCTTCAAATACATATAATATGAAATTGATATGCCCTTTAGGATTGGTTTTAGGGCATACCTCTAACAATCTCCCACTTGCACTAAAGACAATCACCATAGTATCGTATACTAGTCTTCGCAAGACAAGGCTTCTAACACACACAGGTGTTAAGGCAAAGTAGATTTATGCAAAACTCCTTTTGCATATAATTATTTTCAATAATAGTAATTAAACTAATATCCTCTGCCAACTCTGATGTCCTAGTAAATGAGACCTGTGTTCTCGAAAGAAAACACCATACTCTAGACATTCTTTTAGGCAATTTGTAAATAGCATCCCTTTATAAAATTTCTTTATACATGCAAGTATTTCATTCTTAAACTCTTTTAAGAATATACTTGTATCTATTCAGAATCCCTATTCTGAATCAACAATCAATATCTGCTAACAACCATTTGCAGCATAAATGATATTGACTTAAGCACATAAGTTTTAATCATATGAGTCTCCATATTTCCCAAATATTTTGCTCATATGAAATCCCTCACAAAATCGAATTTTTGAGAGATTTGAATTCCTATAATGATTATAGAATTCACAATACTACGTTAGTATTTAAAGTATGTACTTTATAAAGAAAATCAAGAATAATATCGATGACTTGCATGCTCCCACTTTCCTTTTTGAAACAAGGTATCTTATGTATTAAACTTTTTAATAAAATTCCTTTTGATGTTTCATAAAGGTATAGTTCTCAACTATCGTGGAAACACTGTTTTCTAATAACTCTTTATTTGAGAAAACAAACTTTTGAAGTTTATTTGAAATATCTCATATTTCCAAATAATTTCCAAACTTAATCGTTTAACATATTTAAGGTTAATTAGTGATATAAGATTCAACTAAATATTCTCAATATTTTTCTTTCAGTTTTACTTCATATGAATCATTTGAACTCTTCAAATATTCATAGTTTTTTTTTTTTTTGAATCATTTGAACGCTTTCAAATATTCAAATAGCTATGAAGTATACAAACTAAAATTTAAGGTTTATACATCTTATGTATTATCCCTTTTTAATCTCCTTATAAAATAAGGTAATTGGTTCATATTAATTAATGAATCAAAATTCATTTATTAATGTGATCCATAAGGTTGAATCCTTATATACCATTTCATGCATTTATTCAAAATATTCATAAAGAGTATAGAACTTTAAATCAATTGCCAGAAATAATCTAAAATATCCAATATCATAGATTATTTGTTTTAAATATACAAAGTATTTCAAAACAAATAAAACTTCGATTAAGAAGTCTTAAAACACTCGGCAATATTAAGAAAGTTTCTATGAACTCTAAATAAACTAATCAAGTATCAAGTTTCAATGTTAAATGTATCAACTGTTGATTCATTTCCAAACAAAGAAAGTTTGATATCTACTTGATCTTCCGCTTCCATTTGTTTCTATATACAATCGTATTGTACTATAAAACATAACTAGGTATCGGATACCATAAGCAGAATAATACTAATTCTTAATTAGTAAATGAATAAAGCATAGGACGTACCATTAGAAGAACCATTCTTCAAACTAGGTACTCCTTGCAGTTTCTCTTCCAATGACATAACTTACCGCACTTGAAACTCTTTTCTTTTAGACTTCTCTTTCTTAATGCTTCATTTTGGCTTATCATGAGACTTCTTCTTCTTTCCCTTGCCCTTAGGTTCGGTCTTAGAAATGGAAGTTCCATTGATAGCCAAAACATTCCCTTTGGGTTCCTTTTTCAAGGTCTCCTAACAATCACTAGTATATTCATCAAATCAGTGAGGGAAAGATTTAGATGAATTACTTGTGACTTGCAGGAAGGGAATGAAGCAAGATGTCAATGCTCCTATCAGCAGTGATCTTAACACTTAAGATCATGCACCAAGTGAATGTACTAGATCATCTTGAGACAGAGCTCATTAACAGATATCTCATTCATTATCTTATAGGAGAAGAGTTCACTAATAGTATTGTACTTTACAATTCCATTCTGTGAACCACAAGGTTCCCTCAGATGTACCATACATCATTGTCAAGTCACTTACTATAAGTGTCTTTCTTCTCCTTGTATGCCCCCTTATGACAAAACATTGGGGCATGGGGCATTGACCACGTAGTCTATATTATCAGCAGTTAAGACTAGGTTCTTTAAACCAGTCTTGGAAGTTTTGGACCAGTTAAACGATTGTCATTTAAATATTCTAGAGAGTAGGTTTAGATGAACTATCTACAATAGAAAATAATAATAAATTTCATATTAAATAAACATAAAAAAATTTTGGTCTTTAATTTCTATGTTACCTCCCACTATTTTGTTCAAATCCCATACACCCTAGGATGAGACTTGGGAATTTCAAAAGATTGAATTTCCATAGTAGGGATTGGGGTCCCATTAAGAATTAGTAGCCTCACATAATAGGTTCTTGGATACTAACCCTTAATGAGTGGATAACTCTTATCCTAATGCTTCTAAAGCAAATTCCAATCATCCTTTAGCCTCTAAATTGTAGTATCCTCACATAATAGGTTCTTGGATAGTACTCTTTAGTTAAGTCACACCCATCATTCGCATAAGTATGGTCAATTGAATGTTGTACCCCTCACATAGCAGGTTCTTGGGATACACCATTATCGCACCTTATGATATCCAATATTAAAACAAGACAGTATGAACCCTCAGGATGAACATGTTCCCGCATATCTGCAGCCAAACACATCCACCTTAAGAATCCACCTATCATGTAATGATGGGAGGCTAGGATAAAGCCCAAGGCTTCTTCCTTACAACTTAATTTTGAATTAAAAGGGGTTTTGTAAAAGGAGGTCTCATTTAAAATAAACATACATCACATGCATCACATATATATCAAACATACATATTATGTTTAGACCAAGCTTTATTATTAGTTCTCGATTATCCTCCCACTGTCCTTCTAGAGGCTATGGTGGATTCATCTCGAACATATAATAAATTAGGTCTAGGCTCTAACTAGCATACATCACATATATAAATGGGCCTTTGGTATGATTATGGACTTTCAAGGTGGGTTCAAGCTTTGAGCCAAAAAGATGAACCCTAGGTCTAAAGTGTGGGTTGGTGATCGTAATAAAAACCTATGTAACTATTACATAGCGACAAAACAAATCTTCTTCAAGATCTTGATGTCCTTGCCAAGTCCTTCTCAAGTCCTTGCTTTTCCTCTCGAACAAGATTCCACCATGCATCTCGGGTCCACCACTCGCCTTCTTGAATTGAAAAATACAATTTATAAAAGAAAGAAGGGGATTAAGGGAAAAAGGGGATACATAGGGATAGAGAGGGAAAGAGGCATGCAAGCCTCAAATAATTACATCACCTTATTTAAACTACTTTTAAATACAATCCCAAAAATAAACCATACACATCACATGCGGCCAATCTCATCTCATTTAATTGGTCTTTAAGTCCATAATCACCCATTCACAATTATACAATCGCATTGCATAAAAAGAAAGCAACATACAGTAAAAGGCAATGATGGCAATGGCATATAATTAATTAAAGTCATGTTATTATTATCTCATAACAATAACAAAGATATTATCATTATCTTATAATAATAATAAAGTCCTTTTAATCTTATTAAAAGGGATTCCATCATATCTCATATGACTAAACTAGTTTCTTTCTTAAAAACAAGTAAAACCCCTAATTGTCACAACTAGGGTTTTAATTATACAGAATTTAATTTGAGAAATTATTCTCACAATTCCTACCATGCATTTAACACTTTAATATGCCTAGTAGATTAATCACTATTAACCTACAATGGTGGAATAAATAATAACTCAAAATGAAAATTCTAAGAAAGAAACAATTTCTGTTTTTCAACAAAAATTTCAGAATTCAGCTACTGTTTTAGGACTAATCTTTCCTATATTAAAACTACCTTTTAATATGTGAGAATACTCTATTTCACAAGGATTTTCAGTCCTCTTTCAAATGGCATAGGTCTCGTTTCGTGATTCCAACGTTTGGTATCACTTTAAAGCATTTTGTGACCTAAACTCCAATCCATGACAGATTCTGGAATTTCTTCACAAATGGCTTTATGGGGCCTAACCTAGAACGAATTTAAGTCATGGGAATACTTCAATTCACTAGGTTTTTCAGTCCTCTTTCCAATGGCAGGGGTCTCATCACTTGATTCCAACGTTTGGTATCAATTTAAGGCCTTTTACGATAGAGAGTCAGAATTTCCAGATTTGACTCTTAATCACAAAAACCTTAATACGGCTAACTTAGGTCATAACAAATCATGGGAACTGTTCCTAGACTTAGTTAAGACCTTATATTAATGAAGTCGATAGGTGGCATGCTTTGAAAATCAATAAAACCATTTTTCATAGATTTTACAAAACATACATAGTTGCTGCCCAGAAATTACAGCAACCTTGTTTAATTTTAAAACGATTTTAAAATTAATCCAAACAATATAAAATCATGTCAAAACGATTTTAACATGTTAATATATCATTAAGCAATAGCCCTAAATCATTTTAAACAAATTAAAATGTTAATACATCACATGTATTGCTCAAACTCTCAAGAACACCAAAAAGGAGTTTTTACAAAATTAGTTTCTTGTAACCTTCTTGTTATTCACTTTTAATTTTCAAAAATATCAAGAATGATTTTTAAATCATCAAGAACAATTTATAAATCATGTGAATAACATAAGGCTTGAAACCAAACATATAACAAAGCCCATTAGGGTTTCCCAAACCCTAGTGGCCGTCCACTATAGTGAGAGAGAGAGAATGAGATAGTTAGGGTTAGGGTTAGGGTTTCTCAAACCTTACCTAATCCTATCAAGTTAGGGTTTCCATAAACCCTAATTAGGGATACCTAATTTCCTAAATTCATATTATTCAAATTAGGTAAGAATCAAATCAAAATAAGATACTTTCCTAAAATTGAACAATTTTAAAATAGGAAACTAGATATTTCAAGATTTGACCTTTAGGGTTTCTAAATTCAAATCAAGAAACTTGCCTATTTTGATTTAGGGTTTCTTAAACCAAAAATCAGCCACCATGTATCTAGTATTAGGGTTTCAAAGAACCCTAATAGCCTCTATTGTTAACCATTAACAAAACTTTATTAACATATTAATTTAAACAACTTTAAATTAAATATATGCAATCATCAAGATTCAAATTTTAAACTATTTTAAAATAATCAAGAATCATGCAAACATTATTAGGGTTTCTAAAACCCAATAGCCGAATTGCCTAAGGGGTCTAAACCCCAATGGCCGTGAATCCCTTAGGGTTTCCTAAAACCCATAGTTGCCAAGAATGCTTGGGTTTCTAAAACCTAAGCTTATTGTTCAAGTTTCCAAAACAAGAACTTCATCCAATGAATCAAGGGTTTCTAAAACTTCAAGATTCAATCAATACCATTGATTATAGGGTTTCTTAAACCCAAATCATTAAACATAATATTCAAGAACCAACTAGGGTTTAGGAAACCCTAGTGGCCGTACATCATGTAGAGAGGAGAGAGAGGGGCGGCCACCACATTAGGGTTTCATCAAACCCTTTAATCAAGAACATCAAAAAGGTAAAACCCCATGTCCGAAATCTATAGGGGGCTATTCCCTCATGGCCGTGACCTAATATAGGGTTAATAACAAAACCCTAATGCCATTAATCAAAAACAAACAAGCTTAAACAAAAGCTCATGGCCGAAATCCATGTGGGGTTCAAGAACCCTACTTTAAATCACTTTTAATTAATTATTACCATCATAAAGCCATCAAATATTCATGATCATGCTTGATTTGGCTCTGATACCACTGAAAGAATATGTGCAGGGAGGATTCGCAGCGGAAGACAAACTATAAAAATTTTATAAACAAGAATCCCACCATACATATTCATACAGGAAATCGAAACAAGCATCGGATCATGAATAATACAAGTACAAGAATTAAACAACTTTAAAACATTGACTTACTTGATGATTGCCTTTGTTGAAACCTCGATCGCATCCTAGCTTCAAAGTGTATGAAGCCTCCAAGGTATCCACACGAACACAAGACCCTTCAAGCTTCCCGCACTTGTTCAACACTTGAATCAATGCAAGATGGAGAGGGAAAGAGCTAGAGAAATTCGGCCAAGAGAGAGAGGAGCCACTAGGGCCGGCCTCCTCTAGGGAATAAAACAAAAAGGCTCTCTTTCTTTTAGGGTTTGAGTGGACTAGTGCTAGCATGCACCCTCACCTTGTATTTATAGGCAAATACTAGGGTTTCTAATTTTTGCAACTTAGTCCTCCTTAATTAACTTTTAATTAAAGAGCCCAAGTAAGTTACATATAATTAGAAACTAACCCCTCTCCTAACTTAAAGAACTCACTTGTGTCCTTATGTGTGTGACCCTTTGGGTTCATCCCAACCTAGCAGTGGACAGGGACATCTCTATGTCTCCTAAAATAGAAAGTTTCTATTTTTAGGTTCAATTGGAATAATTCCAATTATGCCCTCATTGATAACACTTTACCAATAGGCCTACACTGGTCATGAGTGACATCTAGCAACATATCATGACGTACCCTAGGTGTGGGTGAATATCGAAACCATATGAACCCTTCATGTTACTTAATCCTTCATCCCCTAATGTCACTGTTAAGATATTCAGGCATGGTTATTAAGTCAAACCATATCTTAACAACTTGTTAAATGTTCCACAAAATATAATTCTCAATAAGATAAACTCATGAAACACTTTTCACAGTTTACCTATCACCATGGCCATGGATTTCACACTGAGAATTATCTTTGTGAACGAACCTTGACATTCTCTCTCATCAAAGATGAAAGTGATGATTCCTTCTTGCGCACTCATTTACCTTCATACATAACCCTACTAGAGCCAATGAGCACCGATTACACCCTTGTGGTTAAGGATGTACGAGATACTATCAAACTCAAGTGACCTATGCATAAGATAACTATGGTGCCTCAGGTCTAAGGATTACCAAATCAATGGTCGTAACAAAAGAATATTCTTTTGACTAATCTCCATAAGAACATTCTTGCAGATCATGTTCAGTGTACATATTCTCTAATATGCACCCACAGATTAACTATAGTGTCACTACACCGATAGGAAAGACTACCTATCCTCCCAATTGGAGCCAGTTTAAATCTGTGCTACTCTTAACGGTTTATTAAATATCCACTTTAATAAACCTATGAGTAGGAACTCGTTTAGAATAAATGTGTACTAGAAATATGAGTCTCCATATCTCAACAACTTTGAGATACATATTTCTTCTATCATTTATTCATGGACCTTATCATATATATGTAAATACATACGATAAGTTGTACCTTCAAATACATATAATATGAAATTGATATGCCCTTTAGGATTGGTTTTAGGGCATACCTCTAACATGTGGCTCATCAAATAGCGCGCGGTCGGCCTCAGAAATCGGCTCGCCGTCCATACGACGCCACATCACCCGGAGCTGCGCAGAATGCCTCTCCATCATAGCTGACTGACGGTCAAGCTGTGCTGTCTGCCTATCAAGCTGGGCGGACTGCCGCTGCTGGATGTGCATCATCGATCTCAGTCTCTCTAGGATCTGATGGAAACAACCCTGGGAGCTGGCATCTGGCATGTCTGGCATAGAAGGAGCAGCTGAAGTCGGAGCTGGAGCTGGAGTAGGAGCAGGCTGTGACGGACCGGCGGTCTCAGCACGTGGCCTCTTCGGCCGAGCAGCAATACTCCTAGCAAGTGTGGTCGGGGTAATAGGACCCTCGCCCCATCGCAGTGGCTCATCGGAGACAACACCCGCACCCAATGCAAACGCTGTAATCATCTGGGGGTACGGCATGTTGCTCCGTGGCTGTGTGGCAATGAATGTGCGTATCTCGCTGAAGATCAACGCTGCGATATCAATGGGGTGGTCGCTCAGAAACTCCAGCAGCAGCCTAACCGACTCAACCGGTATCTGTGAATCCGTGCCTCGGGCCCGCAGATTGCAGTAGAGCAGCTTGTTCATAGCTGCGTATGATGGATGCATGTTCCCGGTCGTAAAGTACATACCGTCGAATAAACTCCGGTCCACACACACCGCATCAGCACACTGACTCTCTGTCAGCTCAAGATAAGTGCTCTCTGCCGCTGATGATGACGGACGCTCGCACCCCAGATAGGTAGCGATGTCGTCTATGGTGAATCTGACAGTGCGGCCTCCAACCTCAGCCTGGAGTGTCTCGGGCTGATCCTCGGCTGTGTGTGCTGTGGTATAGAACTGTCGCACCACACTAGCCATATACCCGCCTCCCTTCCTCAGCCAGGTGCTGAGGTGTCTGTCCTGAAGGATCTCCACCAGTAAGCCCTCGTATCTGAAGGCCTTCGGATCCACATACCTCTCGACATTGAAGTTCCTCGATGAGAGGATCACTGGCCAGGGTTTCGCAGCTCGCCGGGTCGGTACTCTCCTCGACCCGGCCTCAGTCTCGGCATAGCTCTCGAACTCGCGCGGCATGCGCGGCTCTCCAGTCTCGCCAATATCTGGACCCTCAAAAATGTACTCCTCCTCCACGAACTGTGAACCAGATGGAGGAGCACTCTCTCGCGGCTGCTGGGCTGATGACTGACCCCTGGCAGATGGTCTCTGTACTGGTGTAGGCTGCCACTCGGACTCTGAACTATCAGGAGAATCCGGCTGTGTGCGTTGGGCCTTGCCCCGCCCAGAATCTGAAGCCCTCCTCTGACTCGGCTGTGCCGGCTCCTGGAAGGCTACGCCCTTCCTGCCGGTGGTCTTTTGGCGTACCATATCTCTGTACAATTTTTTTAAACCCACACAGCAGCAGATAGGAACATAGTCAGCAGTAGAATTTTTTTCAGAGGTACTCAAATATAAATATTTTTTTCAATGATAATCAACACACAATACAGCCAGATTTTTAACCCACATGATAAATCTTTTTTTTTTAAATCCTATCACAAATTTCAGAACTTGCCTAACATCCAGGCTTTATTTTTATCAACACTTCCCATTACATGCATCGATGCATGCATGCCCATGCATACCCATGCATAGCCTAACATCCAGGCTTATTTTCACAGCTCCACAGATTCACAACTCCACAACTCCACGTCACAAAGCAGTGTAACAAATGTAAGGACAAGTTTCATTATTACTCAAAAACCTAACACACTATTCTAACTTTTTACATGCAATAATCACGTACACTAAGTCATGCTATGATATTTTACACAAAATTAAGCCATTTTAAGAAAAATTCAAGAATTTAGAATATGAACGGGTACTCACGAAGTATGGAAGGTGAAAAAATCTCTGAAAAACCAACTGCCCTCGCCGAAATGTGAAGCTCGTGCAAGAAGGCGTCAAAAATGGGATGAAGCGAATGCAATTTCTGATCGGTCAGAAATGCTCAAAACTGCGCGAGGATCGCTATGGAATCGATCTTGCGCGAAATGGATGGCTGGGGTGGTCGGAAACTGAGCTTGAAGGTGAAGGGACACGGCGGCAATGGAAGTTTCAGGCGGAATAACGGTGGAAATGGACGGTTTTTTCACGCGGGAAGAACTTAAAAAGCAATTTTCCGCGATCTCTATCGATAGCGCACTGGCGCTATCGATAGCCAGTATGTTCTGTCCGCAGGCATTTTTATTTTTTGAAATTTGAAACTTCTATCGATAGCGCCTATGCGGCTATCGATAGAGATGGTCAAAATTTGATTTTTTCAAAAACTTGGCTTATTTTGACTAAATTATCATAATAACTAACACTTTATACCAAATAAATGTATAAAAGACACCTCGATACCCATGGCTTGCTAAGTTATCGAAAAAATTGGCAACTTTTCGGCTCAAAATTGGGTACTACGGGGGTCCTAAACTCTAACAACAATTAACACGGCTCAACAACTCGAAGGATATGGCCTTAAATCATTTTTCAAAAATGTGCACAATATTCTCAATTGATTAACAAGATATTCGCATTCTAACATACGCATGAATTGAACATTTATGCATAATATAACAGGAAAGCATTAGCCAAAGACTATTCTGAAATGATGAATATTTAAGTCCCAAGAAATGATCGAATGGTTCAAAATTTGCTTTAATTGTCATAAGTCTCCACTTTATAACAGGTTTTATCAAATACTCAATTTGCCAAGTATAAAGATTTAAACCAAGTTCGTGCATGTGCGAGATTGAATACAGGCTAATCACAGTAAAGTTATCAATTAATGTATAGAAAATAGACAACTAGAATTGATATAAATGAAAGAATAAACTCACATTGTAACACATGTTTATTTATCAAATTCTATACAAATAATCTTTAAATAAATCACACTGGGTTAACATGTACACAAGAATGATAAAAAAGGAATAATGAATTATTATGTATATACAAATTAAATGAACCAATAAGTAAATTAATCATATATAAATGCATAAACATATTAACAGAACATACAAACCCTCCCCAACTAGAAGTAAACATTGTCCTCAATGTTTGACAGAATGTTACAACTAGACGAGTGTGTATGAACAAGGGAAATGGGTGGGTGGGACTAAGTTTAACGTCTTTAGCTAGACGTGAACTTCCTCTTTAGTCAAACTGGTAGGTTGGGTCTTCCAAACTGACAGACTCAATTACCAGACCATCCTGAATGCCCTCACTATCGGTAATACCCTTGATAAAAGGCTTAAGCCTTTGTCCATTCACAAAGAAGGACACACCAGTACGAGGGTTTTGAATTTCTACAGCACCGTGAGGAGTAACCCTAGTTACTACAAAAGGTCCATCCCAACGAGATCGAAGCTTACCAGGAAATAGCCTTAATTTAGAATTAAACAGCCACACCTTCTGATTTGGTTCAAAAGATTTTCTGTTGATGTGTCTGTCATGAAACTCTTTCATTTTGGCTTTAGCAATTTTGGAATTCTCGTAAGCCTCATTCCTAATCTCTTCGAGCTCATTTAACTGAAGTTTGCGGTGAGAACCCGCTTCCTTCATTTCAAAGTTAGACTTCCTAATGGCCCAAAGTGCTTTATGCTCTAACTCGACCGGGAGATGACATGGTTTGCCATAGACTAGACGGTACGGAGACATACCAATAGGGGTTTTAAAAGCAGTCCTATAGGCCCACAATGCGTCAGTTAAACGCAATGACCAATCCTTTCGATCAGGCCTGACAGTTTTCTCTAAGATATGCTTAATTTCCCTATTCGAAACCTCCACTTGCCCGCTAGTCTGAGGATGGTATGGGGTTGCAACCTTGTGAGTAATAGAATATTTAGCTACGAGATTTGCAAAGGGTCGATTATTAAAATGTGACCCTCCATCACTGATGATGGCCCTTGGAAACCCAAACCTAGAGAAAATGTTCTCTTTGAGGAAATTCAATACCACCTTGTGGTCATTGGTCCTAGTGGCTATGGCTTCTACCCATTTGGACACATAATCGACAGCCACTAGAATATATTCAAAGCCATGCGAAATAGGAAAAGGTCCCATGAAGTCGATGCCCCAAACATCGAAAATTTCGACGATCAAGATAGGGTTAAGAGGCATCATATCCCTTCTAGACATAGAACCCATTCTTTGGCAGTTTTGGCAGGACTTACAGAAGTCCAATGCATCTTTGAATAATGTGGGCCAGAAAAACCCACACTGCAAGACTTTAGCGGCAGTCTTTTTCCCGCTAAAGTGTCCTCCACATGCTAGAGTTTGGCAGAACTTCAAAACGTCTTGCATTTCACCCTCTGGAATACACCTACGTATGACCTGGTCAGCACAGTACTTAAACAAGAGAGGATCTTCCCAATAATAATATTTTATTTGCGAAAAGAACCGATCCTTCTCTTGTTTCGACCAAAGAGATGGTACAAGGCCTGTGGCATGATAGTTCACTATATGAACATACCAGGGTAAGGTGGAATGAGTGACGGCAAAAAGCTGCTCATCAGGGAAAGAATCCCTAATAGGCGTGGGGTCACTCTCTTCTTCAACTACAATCCTAGAGAGGTGGTCAGCAACGACATTCTCAGACCCTTTCTTATCCCTAATCTCAAAATCAAATTCTTGTAATAAGAGAATCCACCTAATCAGCTTAGGCTTCGTCTCTTTTTTAGAGAGTAGGTACCGCAAGGCGGCATGGTCTGAGTACACAATAGTCTTCGATCCCCACAGATAGGATCGGAATTTATCTAAAGCAAAAACTACTGCAAGCATCTCTTTCTCAGTTGTAGTGTAATTTAACTGAGCTTCATTCAAGGTTTTGCTTGCGTAGTAAATAACAAAAGGGGCCTTATCTACCCTCTGACCCAACACCGCCCCCACAGCATAATCGGAGGCATCACACATTAGCTCGAAAGGAAGTGACCAATCGGGAGCTCGCATGATAGGTGCCGAAATCAACATTAAGCGTAATTTATTGAAGGACTCTATACAGGCTTTATCAAAGTTAAACTCTACATCCTTAGCTAGCATATTACACATTGGTTTTGCTATTTTGCTAAAGTCCTTTATGAAACGCCTGTAAAATCCTGCATGTCCAAGGAAGGACCGGATCTGCCTAACAGTAGTAGAGGAGGTAGTTTTGCAATTAAGTCCACCTTAGCTTTGTCAACCTCTATCCCCCTACTAGAAACGATATGCCCAAGCACAATGCCCTCACGAACCATAAAATGGCTCTTCTCCCAACTCAAAACAAGATTTGTCTCACAACATCTCTTAAGCACTTTTGAGAGATTAGAGAGGCATTCATCAAAAGAAGGACCGAAAACAGAAAAGTCATCCATAAACACTTCCAGATAGTCTCCTATCATATCAGAAAAGATAGAAGTCATACATCTTTGGAACGTGCTCGGGGCATTGCATAAGCCAAAAGACATACGCCTAAATGCAAATGTCCCGAATGGACAGGTAAACGTTGTTTTCTCCTGATCCTCGGGGTAAACCGCTATTTGGTT
>JAESVK010069631.1:0-11082 GCA_017140935.1 Hamamelis virginiana
AAGGCGTCCCAGTTTATTCGTCTTTTAAACCGATGTTTTTCAAAAAAATAAATCCTTTTGTAAATTTTTCTTTCTTAAAATCACATCTTGCATTTCGTCAAGAATTTGACTAAATCTGGATTGTACCCATTTGATCCCATAAAACCTTTCAAAGGCCAAAACCGATTGATAATCTTCATATTGGTCTAGAGGTATACCTTTCTTCTTCTTTTGTCTTTTGTCTCCTGCAGACTGAACAGAATATGAACGGTCAGAGCTGCTAGATTCATTATCAGAAATACAGCTAAGGAATCTATCAACAGACTCATTCGACCGGTACGACCTCAAATACTCAGTCCAAAAAACATCAAAATCTGCAGTGGCATCTTCGCTGATAGGAAATGGAGGAACTGATGCAGGCCGAATTAATGAATAAATTCGGTCAACCCTTTCCACATCAACTTCCTTTACGAGTGCTGGTCTCTCCAAGGAACCACCATTGACCGAAAAAGTTATTGGAAAAGGTATGGATTGTATCAAACCAAATTGGCGGGCTACGTAATGAGGGTTGTAAGTTTCTACCCCACAACGATTATTGGCAGACTTCTCAATGATAACCCTATGATGAATATCCCTAGCGGTCAAGACACTACTCCAAAAATTCAGCAAAGGCACAGGTCGAAGAGAAAAATTAATAGCTTGGGCTACCCACGAAGGAAGAAATGAAGGGTTGTCATAAATGAAAAAACGAGATCGGTCTTTATCAAAAAAGAAGAATTTGAAACAAGTGGAAAAAGAAGGAAGTGCACCATCATGATGGATGAACTGATGACCAAGAGATGGCACACTAGGCCGAAAAGAAAAGCTCGGACTTATGGAAGGAAAATAAGCATAAAGCCACATCTGAAGCATCCATAAGGGACCACCCCAGGTTTTGAAATCAGAAGTCAAAAGGTGATAGATCCCACGATAGAGACTGGATAAAACGAGAGGGCCTAGAGAAACCTTATGGCCATGACTAAGAAAATAGGCCAATTTCAAATCGGCCTTCACCACTTGAAAGGCCGCAGTACAAAACAAATATTTGCTTATCCAAAACAACAGGAAGGCAATATATTCGGTCTGAGAGATATCACCCATTTTTGGATTAAACTTGGCAATAAAATTTCTGTAAGAAGAATGTTTTCGGTCAAAAATAGGAAAGGAACTATCATCCTCTGGGAATGAAGTACTAGCATTCACGTAACCCCCATGAGGACGAAGACCGAATAAAGCGGCCAAGTCTAACAATGTTGGGGTCATCATGCCTTTATTAAAATGAAAACTATTGGTCGAAATAGACCAGAAACAGAGAGCAGAAAGAAGAAGAGGTCGATTTAAAATGATGGGAGACCTAGAAAAATATATAACCTCATACAAACCAGAGGCTTTCCATTCTTCGGCCTTGACCGCAACAATACGGTCGAACCACTCATTCCAACCAGGAACAGTAGTTGGCCAACACCTAAGGGTACTTTCAAAAGCAGAAAATATTCTTGAATCAGGGTTTTCAAAAACAAAGGTTTCATCCTTATGTTTTGGGAAAAAAGATTGAACAGAAGAAACAGCAGTAGAATCAATGGATCGAGGACCTAAAGTATAGGAATAATCCAAAGGAGATAATACCTGAGTGGTAACAACGCTAAGGTTAACTTCCTGGAATTGTTGAAGGCGAGAGTGACCAGAAAATTCTTCACCGCCAGTCGCCATGAAAGAAAGTTCGAAGGAGCTTGATAGAACAGGAATAATGGTGGAGAAAACCCAGAGCACACCAAACAAACGGCGAAAAAAGTAATGAAACTCGTAAAGAAGAAGGCAAGACGAAATCATTTCTAGAAAAGCGATGGTGAAAGCTCAAAGATTGCTGGATGCGGTTAGTCAGAAAACCAGAGAAAACGAAGATAACACAGAGCAGTTGGAAAGAAAGTGAATAATGAGAAGAGTCTAGAGGTTTTAAAAGAAACCTTTGAAAGATAATCATTAGAACCTATTTTTTCGCGCCCAAGAGATGTGAAAAGACGTGAATGATGTCACTTCTGGCAGAGCCGTACAACCAAACGGCAGAGCCGTATTAATTTACTGCAAGATGGTTTCAAAACGACGGCTCATTTAATGCCACGCCATGACTATTCTGACGTTTGGTATTGAGTTATCTCAACAGGTTTATTATGATAGGCCAAAGACATTTTGAATCGGCCAAAATGATACAGGACCGATTTTCATACACTGATATATTCCATAATTTATTTTAATTATGAAATATGGGGGGCAAATGTTACCACACTAAAAATCGGTCAGTAATTGTGAAGGCCGAAAGTCTCGAAACAAGTTTCCTAGAAGACCGAAATTAAGAAAAAGCAGTATATATATATTCGGTCTATTAAAAATCGGCCATGAAAAGACCAGGCCAACAAAATATCCTCTATCAAATGTGGCCTTGATAACCTTGATACATCCAAAATGAAAGTAGGTGATCAAATAACAGAAAGACACGTGGCAGCAGGGAACTCAAATGCATGATGATATTTGCTGAAGAAACGTGGCAACGTGGCAACATCTGACTGGGAGTTCAAAGTCACGTTCATATGTGGAGACCCGTTCAAAGATATGGAAGATGCACAATCTCCACTAAGTGCCATAAAATAAGGAACGGCTATAACTTTTAGCCAGTTGAAGTTTGACACATGGAAATTAGTTACAAATGCATTCGACCTCTATAAAAGCTGAAGAAGACAAAGAAGCAAGGGATCCACGATCAAATTCAAGCATCAGCTTTTAGTCTTTTATTTCTGTTTTTATCATTCCTAGTCGTTTTTCAATTTCTTAGGAGTAACTCATCGTGTAACCGAAGAATCCAAACTCTGGTTTGGTCAGGGATCAGTCTCTGTTCGTTTTTATTGAAAGCTCATTTAGCAAGTCTGTACTCAGCCAACATATGGTACGTATTTGTTTCTTTTGAGTTAATTACATTCTAATCTTATTTGCTTCATATTTAACATTGCAAAAGTCCTTGAGGCTTCAAGGCAAGGAGAACCTACACCCATCTGATTGTTTGATTGTTTGTAGTTGGCACGCCCGCAACTCACACACATCTTTCTAAAGAACCGGTTTGCAGCCAACATTTTTGGCACGCCCGGTGGGACCCTAAGTGTTAAAGTAATTTATTTCTATGGCTCCTAAGAAAGATAACACAAAAGATAAAGCCAAGGAGAATATGGAGGTATCTGACTCGCCTGATGATACCGCCTCAAGTACTCAAGCAAGACTTGAGGAATTTAGAGAAACCCAAGAACAGGCTATGGCTAATAATGTTTTAGCCGCATGTAGGATGCATTTTGATGAGAAAATGCATGAGCAAAGCCAAGCAATGATGTCCCAAATGGCCAACATTTTAAAGACTTTCACAGAGTCTAACCAAATGGTGGCCAGTGGTCTGAAATCGAATATGGATAGGGTGATGGATTTTATGACCGAAAAACTCGGTCCTGCGATGAATCAAGACTCGGCCTCAAGTGTTAGAAATAGAGGCCGCAATACAGACATGGTAGAAAATCAGAATTTTCAATACGGCCAAGTTAAAATACAGCAAAGGCCTAACGGAAATTTTGAACCAGTAGGTCAAATGGGCAATATGAACCAAAACCAAATGTTTAGTACACCTATACACACGACTTACAACAATCCTGTGTATAGGCCAAACATTGGCCCAAGTGGAACAAAGGAAGTTCATATGAATTATGCACCGAATAACATTACAAGTTCCCCAATAACCGGGGGGCAACAGATGTTCGGCCAAACCCAAGCAACAAATGCTGGGGGGCAACCGAATTTCAATTCTCCAGTCCAAAATGTACCAATGGGGCCTATAGAAAATAGTGGGCAATACACACAGGGATACCCTCAAGTCCAAACTACACACAATCCCATACCTACACCCCATGTCCATCACATGTACGGCCAACAAAATATGGCCGAATATCCCTTAGGAAGCCAGCTAGGGGGAAATATGTTTGAACCAGCGCGTCCAAATCGGCCTTACCTCAACAGGGATGAGGTCGCCGAAATAATTAGGGAACAAATGGGCGGTCTATGTAGTCCTAACATCAGGACCGCATATAGCAAGCCCTATCCAGATTATATCGACCAACTATACGAGTTCCCGAGACAGTACAAAGTTCCAGACTTCTCATTATTTTCGGGAGATAACAAACAATCCACATACGAACATGTTGGCCGATTCACCACCCAGTGTGGGATAGCTGCGGCCAATAGTTTCCTTAAATTAAGGCTATTTTCTAATTCCTTGACAGGATCAGCCTTTGATTGGTATGTAAACCTGCCACCAGGGTCAATAACAACGTGGCAGGAATTGGAACGTACATTCCATATTAGATTCTATAGAGCAGAGGCCGAAGTTACGGTCGGAGATTTGGCTCGGATGTACCAAGAGCCAAGAGAGAAAATAGAGGTATTTATCTCTAGATTTCGTACTGCAGAGAATAAATGTAGGACCACCCTATCACAGTCTGATTGTGTAAAAATGGTAATGGGTGGCCTTAATATTGAGAATAGAAAAAGATTTGAGGGTCAAGAATTCATCGACCTAGGACACCTCTTATCATCAGTTTCTAGATATGAAAAAATTCTAGAAGAAGAGAACCAGAGGAAGATATCCTCTAGAGGGACCTACTATAGGAACCAAAACAGAGATACTGGTTACCTTGAGATCACCAATGATGACGAGGAAGACCAGGAAAATGAAGTCGCTTTGGCCGAATTAGCTCCAACAAGGCCATATTCATGCAAAGCCCTAGTACGGGCTAAATCAGATGTCACGGAGTCAAAATCAAATGGTCAAAAGAGGTCGAATAGCAATAACTATAAAGAGAAAAAATACGATTTTGATGTGACAAAAACGGAGCAGATCTTTGACTTTCTACTCAAAGATAGGCATATAAAGTTGCCTGAAAACCATGTCATACCATCAAGAGATGAAATAAAAAATAAAAAATATTGTAAATGGCATGACTTATGGTCGCATAATACAAACAATTGCATCGTTCTAAGAGATGCAATCCAAAAATCTATCGGTGAACAAAAGTTGAAGTTCAGTGAAACAGATAAAAATGTGAATGTAATAGATGAGGATGATCCTTTCCCTGCAGAGTTTTCTATTAACATGCTGTATATGCAGGAGTCGAAAAAGCAAGTGGCCGCCCCACCGACACCAGGTGCGGCCAAAGAAAAAGGCAAAGGAAAAATCACCTCGGACAGTCATGTAGAGGCCGAATCTCATAAACAATCGGCCATGAGAAAGCTCAACATTACGAGGAGGGAGCCGAATCCGGCAGATTACGCTTTTACAGGCACCTATCACAAATATAGGAAATGGTCGAAACAATCACTCCAGCAATATAGCTTAATCAATGGATATCCAGTCCATTGTGGAAGATGTTTCATGGAGTTAGCCAGGCCAAAGCAGCAATCGCATTTCACCAATGCCACAAATGTGGTCGAACGAACTATCATTGAAAACAAACGCCGTCGGCCATTAATGGGAGACTACAAGCCGGATTTTGAGTTCCGAGCCCAGGACCGTAAGGACAAGATTGGCTCTAGAGAGGTTAAAAAGGCCTTCAGCCCTCAAGGCATGAGTTTTAAAGTCTCTCTGAGGAACGACATGCTGATTGAGGATGCTGGATCGAGCAATACCGGCGACAAAAAGGGGCTATCATCAGGAAGCAAGACCGACAAATCTCCACCCGAAAAAAGGGTCAACTCCGATAAAGGGAAGCTGCCATCCCCAAAAAATAAGGCCTAAAAATCCCCTCAGCCCTGGATGGCCAAAGGAAGTAGAGAGAAGCCACCATCCCCTGGGGCGAAAATGGAAATATCTCCTCGACCTAGAATGGTCAAACCTCCACAAACACAGCCTAATAATAAATGGTTACAGGTCAGACATCCCAAGTTCCCTCAGCATAGGGAGACCGAATTAACCAAAACACAATTGAGGCGTGCACAGAGAAGATTTGCGGAACAGAGAAAACAAATCTTAGCACGGACAGGAGGTATCAGAATTGGCCAGAACAAGTGGGTTCGGGCTGACAACAACAAAGGGGGCAAAATAGAACCTGGTGGTCGAAAAGAAGAAAAAGACAATCAGAAGCAACCGGGAGAACATTTCATCCAATTTGGGACCTTGCCAACTGAAACCCAGGTAAACATGGTCTTCACCCTCCCTTATGAATTTCAAGCAAAAGAAGACCAACCAAAATATCTAGAAGATGATATAGATGTTAAAGTAGATGGCCGATTAACTATTTGTTTATCTTCAAATGAAAGTCGGCCAGAATCGTTGGTCAAACAACAATTAGGTATGACTTGCGGTGGGATCTGTTTCCCAAAACCAGCAAGTAACATGACTAAACATCTTCGACCACTGTATATAAAAGCTAATTTTAACGGTAGACCGATTTCAAAAGTCCTAATTGATAATGGGGCTTCGGTCAATATTTTACCAACTTCTGTTTTTAAGAGGTTAGGAAAAACAAAGGCCGATCTTCTACCGGCCGAAATTTCTCTTGCCAGTTTTACTGGCAGCCCAGTACAGCCATTAGGAATAACACCTGTAGAAGTAGCGGTTGGCAGTACATTTAGATTAACATCATTCTTTGTAATGGACTCAGAGGCCAACTACAATGCTTTGCTAGGAAGAGATTGGATACATGCTAATATGTGTGTCCCCTCTTCTTTGCATCAAATGTTAATCATGTGGAAGGATTGTAAGGCCGAATTAATTGAAGCAGATAACAATCCTTTCCCGATTCCAACTAATGTTGTTGACTCAAAATTGTACAACCTTGGAGCTATGCCATTACAATTTTCCAGTATAGACAAATATGGCCAACCAACCAAGGTCGCTACTTCCTCTCTGGACGTAGACAGCCTAAATTAATTTTCCCAAAGTTATTCATGGATCAAACAACAAAAGAAATATGTAAAGAAACTTTGGCTCGGATTACAGCATACTTGATTGAATCTGAAGCCACCAGAAATATTTCGGTTAATCTAGCCGATTGTGTCGATGAAAACATCGATGAAATTACATGGCAAGATTTGAATGTTGAGCCAAAAAGGCTTAATGACGAAGCGGCCGAAGTTAAAGATCCATTACAAGAAGTTCCTCTAGGAGAAAATAGGCCGATATATATTAATCAGAGTCTACCAGAAAAAGATAAAACCCTATTGATTGACCTGCTAAGAGAGTATAGAGATTGCTTTGCTTGGGATTACGATGAAATGCCAGGCCTTGACCGATCTCTAGTTGAGCACAAACTTCCAATCAAAAAAGGATTTAGGCCATATAAACAACTACCAAGAAGAATGGCCCCACAAATCCATCTAAAGGTCAAAGAAGAAATTGATAGGTTACTCAAGGCCAGATTTATACGGCCTGCCCAATATGCGGACTGGATATCCAATATAGTCCCAGTAATAAAGAAAAATGGGAAACTTAGGGTATGCATTGATTTCAGAGACCTTAATAAAGCCTCTCCCAAAGATGAGTACCCTATGCCAGTGGTCGATATGCTGGTTGATTCGGTCACAGGATATCAAATGTTGTCCTTTATGGACGGCCATTCCGGCTATAATCAAATCTTTATAGCCGAAAAAGATATATCCAAGACCGCCTTTAGATGTCCAGGTAACATTGGTACTTTTGAATGGGTAGTCATGCCTTTTGGTCTAATTAATGCTGGATCGACCTATCAAAAAGCAATAGATGTTATTTTCCATGAATTCATTGGAAAATTCATGGAGGTTTACGTTGATGATGTGGTGGTCAAATCGACCAATATTGAAACACATCTCTTACATCTAAAAAGATCTTTTGAAAAGATGAGAGAACACAAATTGAAGATGAATCCTTTAAAATGTGCATTCGGCGTATCGGCCGGTAATTTTTTAGGATTTCTAGTCCACCAAAAGGGTATTGAGGTCGATATCAATAAAACCAAGGCCATTCAAAATGCTAATGCACCAACCAATAAGAAAGAGTTACAAAGATTCCTCGGCCAAATTAACTTCTTGCGCGATTTTATTTCTAATTGTGCAGGCAAAACCAGAGTATTCTCACCCTTGTTAAAGATTCGGTCGGAGGACGATTTTGTGTGGGAAAGGCATCACCAAGAAGCCTTTCGAGAGGATAAAAGAATATCTATGTAAACCACCCGTCTTGATGCCGCCAATAAAAGGGAAGCCGCTCAAATTATACATATCGGCCTCTGAGAGCTCATTGGGTGCTATGTTGGCCCAGGACAAAGAAAACGGCTACGAACAGGCTGTATTTTATTTAAGTAAATCTTTGAACAATTTAGAAATAAAGTACAATGCGGTTGAAAAGCTATGCTTTTCTTTATATTTTGCTTGTATTAAATTAACGTATTATATGATTCCTTTTGAGGTCTATATTATCTCTCAAACCGACGTTATTAAATACATGCTTAATAGATTGATTGTGAGAGGAAGAATCGCCAAGTGGACTTCAGTATTGATTGAATTCAGCCTAATATATGTCCCTCAAAAATCGATAAAGGGCCAGGCGTTGGCCGATTTTTTAGCTGATCATCCCAATATCGATCTCGAACCCGAAATATTTCCCAGTATTGAGATTGGTACTATCGGTTTAGCACCATGGACCCTGACTTTTGATGGTTCAAGAACAGAGGAATGTGCTGGAGCAGGGATTATTATCATTTCACCTACGAAAAAGGTAACTTGTTTTTCCCTTAAATTAGATTTCGAATGCTCAAACAATCAAGCCGAATATGAAGCATTAATTATCGGCCTAGAAATTTTACTTGATTTAGGGGTAGTGGCTATAAAAATTAAGGGGGACTCCCAATTTGTTATCAAACAATTAACAGGAGAATATAAATGTTTAAGTGAGTCCCTAATTAAGTATTATTACAAAGCCAAAGATTTGATTGACCGATTTATTGAGGTCGAAATGCAATTTATTCCAAGAAGTGAAAATAACGAGGCCAATGAAATGGCCCAAATAGCCTCGGGTTTCAAAATTCCATTAGGGATATTCAAAAAGAAGGTCACGATTGAAAAAAGAGTTGAATCTTTAGTTCAATTTTTAGTCGACCATGGAATAATGAATTTAGATATTAATCAAGATGATTGGAGATTTCCTATCATTGAATATTTAAAGGATCCGACCAAAGAGACGGATATCAAAATTAAGAGGCTTTCATTGAAATTTGTTTTGTTGAATGACGAATTATATAAAAGAAGCCCGGACGGCCTATTATTACTCTGCATATCACAAGAAAAAGCGATGCAAGTTATGGCCAAAGTTCATGAAGGAATATGTGGCGCACACCAAGCCGGCATAACAATGAGATGGCTAATAAGACGATACGGTTATTTTTGGCCGAATTCATTTAACGAATGCATAAAGTATGCTAAAGGATGTCAAGCCTGTCAAAGGTATGGCCCAATTCAACATGTGCCTGCTGTTCCACTACATCCCATCGTAAAACCTTGGCCATTTAGAGGATGGGCCATTGATATAATTGGTAAAATTTTTCCACTATCTTCTAAAAAACATGCGTTCATTTTAGTGGCCACTGATTATTTTACAAAGTGGGTTGAGGCTATTCCTTTAAAAACGGTCACACAGACCGAAATAATAAAATGTCTCAAAGAAAACATTATCCACAGATTTGGTCTTCCGCAAACAATTACTGCCGACCAAGGATCAGTTTTTACTGGTAGTGAAGTAATGGCTTTCGCAAAAGAATATGGTTTTGAAATAATTCATTCAACACCTTATTATGCTCAAGCCAATGGACAGGCCGAATCAACCAACAAAATTCTGAAACTCAATATTGAAAAAATGGTGGAAGATAACCCAAGGGTTTGGCATGAATTCTTATCTGAAGCATTATGGGCTTACAGGAATTCTAAAAGAGAAAGTACGGGAGTAACTCCTTTCGAGTTAACTTATGGTCACGATGATGTTTTACCAATGGAAATAACAGTTCGGTCAATGAGAGTGGCGCAACAAAACTGTTTATCAAATCAAGATTATTCAGATGCCATATTGACCGAACTTGAGGACCTTCATGAATTAAGGCTTATGGCACTTGATCATTTAAAAGCACAAAAAGATAAGGTCGCCAGAACTTATAATAAAAAAGTTCGACCTAAAGCATTTATTGAAAATAATCTAGTTTGGAAAGTTATTTTACCAGTCGGGGCCAAGAATAATGAATTTGGAAAATGGTCCCCAAATTGGGAAGGACCTTTCAAGATTTATAAGGTATTAAAAGGCGGAGCCTATCACCTACAAGATATGGATTCAAACATCCATAATCGGCCAATTAATGGCCGTTATCTTAAAAAGTATCATCCTACTATGTGGGAACAGTGTTACAAAGATATATGAACAATAGGCATATTAATAAAAAACGGCTAAGAGGCCGAAATAAAAGATAGCATAATATAACAGCGAGTCACCTTTTGACCGCAAAAAATTAAATATCAAAAGTAATACATCAAGGCCGAATGGCCGAAAATCTTCATAATATTCCAAGAGGCTCAACGGCCAAAGAAAATTGTTCAGAGAAACAACAGCATAAAAGAAAATTTTAAGATTCAGGGACAATAGGTGCATTGGTTAGAAGATCAGACGAAGCCAAAAGATCGCCCTCTTTCTCAACTACTTCCTCAATGACTTGTGATTGAGAAGTGACAAGGCTGATCGAGGAAGGATCTGCTGGTAAGGATACACTCAAAGAGAATTTCAAGGAGTCCACTGCCTTTGCCCAGTCAGCCATAGCTAAGGCCGATCTATCAGAAGCCAACTTCACTTGGACCCTTGTCTTTTCTATCTGAGCACTATGGACTTTGAGTGATTTAGATAATTCCTCAGCAATCCTGGCCGTATTAATCATATCTTCATTGGCCTTTGCCTTCACCTCTTCGGCCTTCTCAATCCCATGCTGCAAATCCCGAAGCTCCCTCTTCAGATTCGCAATTCGGTCAGAAATG
>JAESVK010069633.1:0-11811 GCA_017140935.1 Hamamelis virginiana
GGGGCCAGCACATGAACCACAAGTCCCAATATCATAGTTCTTGTATTAAAAAAGAGAAGTAGCCAGTATTATTGGTGTTACAAAATACTGAAAATAGTGCTATCAAGTATCAATGGTTTTTTCTATATATATATATATTTTTTTTTAATTTTTTCAGGTTTTTAATAAGTAATAAATAATTTTTAATTATTAATTAATATATTTATGACGTCATGGTGACGTCACGGCTCAACCCGACGGTTCAACCGGTTGAACCGGTTGACCCTTAACCCGGTAACTTTTCCGGTTCGATGAACGGTCCGGGTTTTAAAACATTGATATTACCACATCAACTCAACAAACACTCCTTCCACAGCAAGTTATTTGAATGGACTATTTTACCCTTAAAGCACATCATTATTTTTCTTTTGTTTTAAGTGGACCAAGCCGATAGCTTACGTTTGACTTTTTTTGGAAAGATACCTCACTCTCCACTCACACATGCCCCATACTCTTCCTTTCTCTCTCTTCATGCTCTGCACCAATCCTGAAAGCTTGTCACGATTTGCTTGCGTGAGGTGTGGTTGGGGTTTAATGGCTGTGATTTCGTGATTACCGGACTGGTCTGCCGAACTGTGATTGTCTTTTTTTTTTTTTTTTTTCCCGTAAATGCGACTGTGATTGTCGACATTGGGTATGGATTATGGGTTTGGTTTGTGAATGAGTAGGCGGCTAGTAGGTCAGATGGCGCTAGATCTGTACGGAGGTCGCCAGTGAGGTGAGGCGAGGCGTGGCTGTTGCAAATCTCAAAATCAAACCAAAAAAATTCATAAACCAACCCAAAAAGAAATATAGAGAGAGGAGGGGAGGTGTGGCTGTTGCAAATCCGGTGAGTTGCCATTAACTAACCCACCAAAAACCATTAGAAAAAAAGTAAAAAAAAAAAAAAGAAGGAAAAAAAAGAAAAGAAAACACCCAAAACAGAATATAAATGATTTAATCCCCAAAAAGTTGGTGTTTGATGATGTCAAAAATAAACAAGGATACAAATAAATAAAGATACCAAGAACAGATGATTCTGGGGTTAATCCCTTACAACGGTGATGTGTTTCACCTGAAAAACTCTGATGGTTCATTTAGTATTTTTAACTATAAATAATCAAGGACTAATTTTTTATGGGATTTGTTACTTACCTCTCCACGATCAAGGTCTTTTCTTTATATAGGTAGATTCCTTCGTGACGTGCCACTATCATCATTATCATATCACCTTTTTAGAATATATATCTTCTCACGCTAGATATTCTTTGATGACAGATCCCAGATATATATCAAATCAATTTAATGTTCAAAGTATCCATTGAGCTAATACCGAACTGTCATAGGACTGGCGGTTTTGGGTCAAATCAAGATATTTTGATAACATAACTCAGATCGGGTAACTGAATCAAATTCTGATCGAGTAACGATCATAGATCGGGAATCAATGATCCACGCATCGTTTATAAAGATATCAAATCGGTTTTCATCCTCTTCAGTGTTGTTCGTGTATAAGATCAAAGTTTTTTTTTTTTTTTTTTTTTTCATGGATAATATCAAAGTCCTTTTGATATGAGCAAAGTGTGAAGACCTTGTACCCAAAAAAAAAAAAAAAAATCTGCTACAGGAATAAGGAAGAGCTTTGCTTCTCTAAACTTCAAAGAAATAGGGACTCAACCAAAACTGATGTTATACAGTGGCGACACCTCCCCTTCTCTCTCTTGTCCTTTTGGGTTTCATTATGGGTTGATTTGTGAAATTTATTTATTTATTTTTGGTGTTTGATTTTGTTTTGACGAACGGAGAGTGGGATGCAAGAGATAATGATGGTGATCGGTAGCTCCGCGACAGATCGCCGGAGTTGTTGAGGGTGACGGTCGTGTATACAGAGAAAGTGGATGAACAACTTGAACTTCCTTTAAGAGCTGAAGGGTAAAATAGTCCATTCATATAATTTGCTGCGGAAGAAGTGTTTAATGATGTGGCAATATCGCTACCCATTATTAAGGCTTAGTGAAAGTTATGGAGGAGGTGAAAGTGGTGGTTTGGGTAAAACAAGTACCTAAAATTTCTTTTCAATTTAATTTTTCATTTTAAAATTTTATTTATTTGGAATTAGGCCCATTTGCATTAATTCTCCTTAAAATTACTTTGGGAGGCCTTGATTCTATTATATATCTTCTTTTAAAATTATTTTTGGAGAGTTTCTCTTTGCATATCTTTTTAGTATTATGTTCAAATCATGCCTTAACGTATCAAAAATTTCATATTAGAAGTAGTAAGAGTTGATACCCCTAACTTTTTCCATTATAACTTCTAGTATGCAAAATTTTACCCACCATCATATCGCCCTTCAAGTCGTCTAAAAGTGGATATTACCTCATCTCTTAAGGTATGTTTGTATTATCTTTTCTTAAAATTATTTTTGGAGTTCAAAATTTCACTTGATATAAAAAATGGAGTTAAGTCACTTTTATACAAAAAGGGATTGTGGAAAAAGCGAGTTTGGATCTTCTCTTTGGATTTTCCTATACTTGAGTTTGTTTGGGTACTAAAATCATGACACATCATTCGAATATATTATTCATCTCTCACTTTAGATAATGTGTTACGATCTTAGGTATTCAAGCAAGCCTAAGCACAGAAAAATCTAAGCAGAGAATCCAATTCGGAAAAAGTTGGGAATGTTGAAGATTATAGAATATTTAATCATCCTAACCGAAGATATACAAATGTTCAGTATGAGATGTTGAACATTACAGAATGTTCAGTAGGCACTAGTAGTATATCAAAAATTATAAAGGGTGTAGGTATATAGCAAAAATTATATTTTAAAAATTTAACAATGGGTGTAGGTAACAAGTGAGTGCCACTAGTAATATGGGTAGGTGGCAATAGAATCATCCAAAGGACTTGGACTTTTAACATGAAAAATATTTTGGAAGAATTTTTGGCATGAAATTTTTTTAAATAAAGACCTTTGGTTAATTTTCCCCAAATCCTTTTGGTAGAATTTTTGGATATAAAGACTTAAAATTAGAATAAAATAAAATAAAAGAGAAAAAGAAAGTTCATCTATGCATTGACTTGCTAAAGTAGTAAAGTTGATCTATGCGGTTACGCAGAACCCTCATCGATCATTCAATCCCATTTCTCGCTTTTCCTTCTCGCATAGTTGCTAAGAGAACCCCAGGAAATGGCGTTGCCTTCCTCCTCTACTTCCCAATCTGAGTGGGTATTCGATGTGTTCTTGAGTTTCAGAGGTGAAGACACTCGCACAAACTTTACCGATCACCTCTACGCTGCTTTGAAACGAGCCGGGATTCGTACGTTCAGAGACGACAACGAACTAGAGAGAGGCGAAGCAATAGGGCCAGAACTGCTGAAATCAATTGAAAAATCAAGATTTTCAATAATCGTTTTCTCCAAAAACTATGCTTCCTCCACATGGTGCCTGGATGAACTTGAGCACATCATGAAATGCAGGGAAAACGTTGGTCAGATCGTTCTGCCGGTTTTCTATGACGTGGAACCTTCGGCTGTGCGTAAACAGAAGAGTAGTTTTGCGGAAGCATTTGCTGGACATGAAGATCGTTTCAAAGAGAAGAAGGAGAAGCTTCAGAGGTGGAGAGATGCTCTTGAAAAAGCCGCTAATCTGAGGGGAGTCGATGTTCGAAACGATCCAGATAGGTAATTCACACATATCCTCAGTTTATTCCCCCTTCATCTGTTGTATTTTAACAACCATTATCAAATCTCATTCAATAAACTAATAATAATTGAATATTGAATTGGGTAATCAGATCCGTTTTATTAATATTACTTATTACTTATCACCAAAAATAGTAATTTTTATAAATATAATATGTATAATTGTAGCTCTAAAAATAGATAATAGAATTTTGTACTATACACTTGTTTTACATTTTAGTATAATTGGATCACTGAATTGAATGACCATGTTAGATCTGTTAAATGAATGGAACAATTGGATTTAAATTACAATTGAGGTAGCAAGGATATGCTAATAATGATTTAAATGACAAAACCTGAAGAAAAAGGAGGATAACCACCAGAGAATAAAAATCCTCTAGACATATTAGGGTTACTAGAAGATAGAGATCTTAAGACTTTTTCCTCCAAGTTTAATTATATTTATTTCTAAGATAGAGGTTTTTTTTTTTTTTTTTTTTTTTTTTTTGTCATCTACTTTTTTTCCTTTTTAACTAGAAAAAAGAGGGTGGAAAGGAAACTAGCATCCGAACTGGGTTGACTCCCTAGCCTTAGCCAATCATGTGCCATAGACCCCAATTATTATTAGAGAGTAAGAGAAGAAATAATACATGAAAGTAACCAAACTAAGAAAAAGAAAATAGAAATCTGGCCTTGATGACTTATAATTCTCACAATCTAGCTCACAAGAAACAAAAATTAAAGGAAATATTATCCAAAAGCCTCTTAGTTTAGAGCTTTATACCATGACGTCTGATTTTATACCAAAATATTCTTGAGCATTCCAAATTATTTTGTCTATTTGTTATGCTAAAAAAATCCTTGAATAGTATAAAATACTCATATCAGGGCAGTTGCGGAACCAAAGGGAAAGCCCCCCCCCGAGTTTTTGAAAATTTTCTATACATAAGGATACTATTATAAGTTATACCTTATATGAAGCTGCATAAGATGACCTCAATAGGGTCAAACGTAACGCATATTTTGAAAAACTGACCGTCAGATTAGATGAACTTCTTGTCAATTTCATGTTTGCCAAAAATCACAATGATCCAACGGTTGATTTCTGACAAATGTCACTATAAAAAATTATTACATTTAATATGTTCTTCAAAATATCGCCATTTTTCCCTAGTCACCTTTTCATAAATCAACCGTTGGATCACCGTGATTTTTTGTGAACATGAAATTGATAAGCAGTTCATCTAACCTAATGGTCAGTTTTTCAAAATATGCTATGCATTTGGCACTATTGAGGTCACCACTTTGCATAAGGTGCACCTTATAATATTATTCTTGTTATTTTATACATTGTATATCTTACACAACCACTCTAAAGATGGCATTCCTAATTTAATAATAAAATTGAAGGAACAAATTAACATTAAAATTTTGGAAAGGGATTGAGGTAGCTGTCAAAAAGAGAAAAGAGAGAGTACATTAGAGGGAATATTGTGAAGGAAAGATAGAGAATTTTGGCTAGAGTCTCATATTAACATCATGTATTTATATTTTTATCTTCCTCAATTGGTGAGAACAATTCATTTTTAACAAAATTGTTTCGAGTAGACTTGAATCATATATATATATAGACACACACACACACACACACACACACACACACACACACAGGTCGGTTACAGTGAGCGACTCCATCAATCCCCAAACAAAGCGCATCAAACGGCCATTGTTTAGCATACGGAAAGCACTCCCCGACAGCCCTCTGTGCACTGTCAGCGTGGCGCGTGGTGTGGGTAATGATCCAACCGCTGCTTCTATATTATGGCTGGCACTTCACATGATAAGAAACCAACCGCAAATGTGAGGGGTTGTGGCTGGCCCAATTTTTTTAAAATCAATTTTTAAACCAATTTTTTTTCCAACACGTGTCACTTTTCACTTTTTAGAATAGACAAATATAATAATCTATCACCAACCGCTTAAGTACCTATTAGCGGTTGCCAATTTGGAACCAACCCCAAATTTGATAACCAGTGGCTGGCCCATTTTTTTTAAAAATCAATTTTTTTTTAAACCAACATTTTTTTCCCACCACGTGTCATTTGTTAGAATACTCATATTCATTACAAATATAATAACCCATCACCAACCGCTGAAGTATCTATCCGTGGCTGCCACTTTAGAATCAACCGCAAATGTAATAACTAGTGGCTAGCCCCCATTTTTTAAAAAATCAATTTTTTTAAACCAGCATTTTAGGGTTTAGGGTTTAGGGTTATTATATTTGTAATGAATATGAAAAAAATGCTGGTTTAAAAAAATTGATTTTTTAAAAAATGGGGCCAACAACTGGTTATCACATTTGCGGTTGGTTCCAAATTGGCAGTCACTAATAGATACTTAAGTGGTTGGTTATATTTGTCTATTCTAAAAAGTGAAAAGTGACACGTGTTGGAAAAAAATTGGTTTAAAAATTGATTTTTAAAAAATTGGGGCCAGCCACAACCCCTTACATTTGCAGTTGGTTTCTTATTATGTGAAGTGTCAGCCACTGTATGGAAGCAGCGGTTGGGTCATTGCCTACACCATGCGCCTCGCTGACAGTACACAGAGGGCTGTCGTGGAGTGCTTTCCGTACGCTAAACAATGGCCGTTTGATACGCTTCGTTTGGGGATTGATGGAGATCCTCTTTGAGCGAGTCGCTCACTATAACCGGCCTCTATATATATATATATAAAATAATCCAAAAAAGGTTTAAATTGAGAGAGCTTACTCAATTAATTGAAATTTTAGAAAAAATATATGACATTAAAATAATTTATTTTGAACTATGGACCACAAACTTTAACAAACTCTTATGGATTATACCGAATTTGGATGGAAAGACTATTTAACATACCAAATACATGGGTTGAATAGTATTATCACCAAATTAATTGGTATGAATTTTTATGGTATTGCGATTTTGGCACTAATATTTTGTAAACTTACAAATTTTGGCCCCCCTTGAGAAAAAATCCTAGTTCCACCCTTGTATCAGGGACTTATGCGTATGTAACCCAAAATTAAATTAAACCTATGATTAGGTAAATGTGTCATATCCCTTTCTAGCTCAAAAGAAACGAAAAGAACCCAGGAGTTGTTGTATTTCACCAAGCGAGGGAAGTAAGAGAGAGCTTTATAAGCTACATTGTTAGCAACTATGTTACCTTCTCTCAACTCATGAGAAATTTTAACATTCATTTTAGCTAAATGGGCCTGCTTGATCATGACAGCCATTAGAGGTTCCCATCGATATTCACTTTTACTCAGCTAGGAGTTGGAGGCAACAAGAAAACTGGCACAATCTTAGGAGCTTTTTTTTTTTGGAATGCCAACAACCTGAAAAACTCTAAGAATTTGCAAGTCTCACATCGAAAACCACATATGTGAGGATATCAAATGACTACCCTTTTGATCCAATGCTTTTCCAAATCATTAGCTCTATATGATGGAATCAGTCCATCTTCAAATTTCGAATCATTTCTTACCTTCCATAGAACCCATAGAACACTCAAAACTGCTATCACCCACAAACTTGAAATATGAGGGCAAAAGGAATGGGAAAGTAGATTCAACAAAGAGTGTTGAATGCTCTAGTTCGGGGAGAAAGTAACATAAAAAACTGAATAAATCCGAGACCAAATATAATGTGCAAGAGCATAGTGAAAAACATATGTGCAGCAGATTCACCTTGGGATGGATACTCACATAAACTACAAAATGAAACCATATGGAAGCCTCTAATTTGCAAGTTTTCCTATGTTGGAAGTTTGTTATAAAACAGTCTAGCAAATAGAGTTGATCTCTTGGGGCCTATAAATTTTATCCAAACAACTTATCGCCAAGAAAATGTAGAATGCTTGAGTCTAAAATACTTATAAGCATCCTTGAAAGAAAGAAAACTAGAAGAGTAGTGCTTCCAAACCAATTTATCATCCGTAGGCTAAGAAGAAAGGAAAACATTCTAATTCTCAGAAGAAAATTGAGAATGAGTTTCATGCCTCATACGAGTCTGCTGATTAGAAATAAGATGAATAACTGATTGAGACAAATCCAAATGACTGAATAATATGGAGTAAAAATAAATATTCTATATAAGATTTTGATTATAAAAATTCAGTTCTCTCCTCAAACAAGGAAATGTCTATTTTGATATGGTGTGTAGTGATTCAATTTTATTCTAGAGAGAAGAAATGTCATAAGATGCAAGTGGAATGGATTCTAAATTGGTTGCCAAGATCTAATACTACTTTGAGTAAGTACATGATTAAACTTGTACCTAGGGTAGGGGAAATCGCAAAATAGATAATATTGAAACTTACTAAGCTTATGGAAACAATGTATATGGAATGAATAGAGGGACTCGTAGGTGATAATTAAGTAATTAAGGTCTATTAGTTATGGGGCTTCTTATGGAGACTTGAATAATCATTTTAGGCAACAATATATCACTTTTAATCAACATTTTCCTAGTTACAAAAGGCATTCTAGTTTCTAGGAACTCAAAAGCTACCCATAATAAACAATTTGATTGTACCTATTCATATGAAGTAAAAGAGTATTTTTCTTAAGAATAAAGAGACACATAGCAGTCATAACCATCTGGAGAGTCACCTAGAAAACTCTAAATAAAGGCTTTTTGGCCAAGGCATCTGTCATTATACATTCTCCATAAAGCAAATGCATAACAGTCATAACCATCTGTCATTAAGGTCTATGTTAACAATTCAATGATCAATTATCAAGCAGACACTAATAACACCTATGTAATTGGGTTACGTGTTCAAAATGGAGCTAGATTTTGAAGAAATTGTTTGAATTTTGATATGTGTCTCTCCTTCATGGGTCCATGGCGTATTCAAATGGTATTTAAAGTTATAGTTCTCTCAATTTTGGATTGATACCATTATTCTATTATTCCATGAATCTTTGTATATTTGGGTTTGATTTTATTGCTTGTTTCAACTAACTGCATAATTATTGTGCTCTTACTATATACCCTTTTGTTTATGATTGGCAGGTATGAGTCAACGATTATTGATAATATTGTAAAGGATATTTCAAATAAACTTAATCACAAAAGATTGAAGGTTGCTATCAATCCTGTTGGCATATATTCTCGTGCAAATGTGGTGAAATCATTGTTGTATGATGAGTCAACTGATGATCGCATAGTTGGGATATATGGCATGGGTGGAATTGGCAAGGCAACGATTGCTAAGGAAGTTTATAACTCAATTTTTTCGGAATTTGAAGGTGACTCCTTTCTTGCAAATGTCAGAGAAAATTTCAATTCCAATGGTAGAGTTGATTTACAAAACCAGCTTCTCTCTGATATCTTAAAGGGGAATTGTGGGAAGATATACAATAGCGATAGAGGACTCCAAGTGATTGAAGACAGGCTACGCAATTTAAGGGTTCTTATTGTTCTCGATGATGTGGATAAATTGAAACAAATAAACAAGATACTTGGAAATTGTTGTGATTGGCTTTCTCGGAGAAGTAGAATAATAATAACAACAAGAATTAAGGATTTGCTACCACCTAGAGTGTATAGGCAATATCAAGTTAAGGAGTTAGATGAGCTAGAATCTCTTAAGCTCTTTAGTATTAATGCCTTTGGTAAGTGTCATCCTATGAAAGAGTACATGGAGTACTCAAAAAGTGTAGTACATTATGCTGGAGGTATTCCATTAGCTCTTGAAGTTTTGGGCTCTTATTTGTCAGGCCAAATCGTTGATGTATGGGAAAGTAAATTGGAGAAGTGGAAAGAAACTATTGATGCACGTGTTCAAAATATACTTGAAATAAGTTATCATTCTCTAGATGACACAGAGAAGGATATATTTCTTGATATTGCATGTTTCTTTATTGGAAATGATAAGAATTACATAATCAGGATACTGGATGGCTGTGGATTCCATGCAGTTGATGGAATTAACACTCTCGTTAAGAGGTGTCTTCTCAAAATTGATTTTCGTAATCAGTTGGTGATGCATGATTTGATTCGAGACATGGGAAGGAAAATTGTTTTCCAAGAGTGTCCTAAGGAGTGTGGAGAACGTAGCAGAGTTTGGCATCATGAAGAGGCTTTTAATTTACTGCAGGATGAAACGGTAAGAGACATGCATGAACTATTCTTGATAGTCTTCATTTGTAAATTAGCATTAAGTTATCATGCTAGGAATGGTGGGAAAAATATTTGCATTAAGTTCATGTAAATTTGGTTACTAGATAGTCTTCATTTGATTTCCAAGCATAGTGCACCATAACACTAAATTGGCCGAAGCCATTGTAGCATTGTGGTATACCATATGTGGTAATTATGGGTTTAATTATTATCATTGATAGAAAAATAGACGATAAGAAATAAAAAGAAGAAGAAAACTAAAGGGCCCAAATACTTCCTACTTCCCTTAAAAATTTCCCTATTTGTTTATTTATTATTCATGTTTTCCATTTCTTATGTTTTATGTTTTTGTTTTGTCTTTCTTTTTTGTTTTTAGGTATTTTTCTCTAGCAAAGGATCATCAAACATTAGAACTTCTACTAGAACTATCAGATATCTATATTGGTGGGCTTGAACTTTTGGTATTTTGAATGTGTTGTACACTGCTAAGCTCATAGTTTATTGGTCACTACAATATACCTAATATCCATAATATGAAATAGTAAATGGAATTATGACTTTTAACTCACAACTAAGACCAACAATTTCAAGACAAATTTTGGCAATCCAAACACTTTGGGCCTATAATACTCCGTAGTTATTACCACCTAGATATATAGGTGATGGTGTCAAGGCAACATTCGGAGGTGAGTAGCCAATGGAGATTATTCATGTATATTCCTTTTTTCTCTCTAGCACATTGTGTGTGTGTGTGTGTGTGTGTGTGTGTGTGTGTGAGAGAGAGAGAGAGAGAGAGAGAGAGAGAGAGAGAGATATGTTCTTTTTGTTAATATAATGCTCTTCATTATTAGGGTACAAAAGCGGTTGAAGGCCTTCGCCTAAACTTGCCTGGATCAGATGAATTATTTACAAAAGCATTCAAAGAGATGAAAAGGCTAAGACTACTTCAACTCAATTCTGTGAACATCTTTGGATCTTATGAACATATTTCTAAGAAGTTACGATGGTTGTGTTGGAGTAAATTCCCTTTGGAATCTATACCAACTGATTTGCATCTGGGGAATGTGGTTGCTCTAGACATGCCTTATAGTAGCCTCAAACAACTGTGGGAGGGAAAAAAGGTATGGAGTTGTATTTTTCCCTCTTTAAATGAAATCTATTTATATTGTACTAGGGAGTCCATGTGTAAGGTAACATGCCTAGGGCCAATTGTAAAATATATTTTAAAAAACCTAATTTTGGATCTGATATTCTTCATATATATGTCATGCATACCAAGAATCACAATGATCTAACAGTTGGTTTCTAGAAAAACCAACTTTGAAAAATTATCAACAATTTGAAGAACAAAATAGTAATAGTTTTTCACAGTGACATATTGCAGATATCATTCGTTGGATCACTATGATTTTTGGTAAGCATGAAATGTATAAGAAGGGTATCCAATCCAAATAGTCGGTTTTTTAAAATTTGTATTGCAATTGGCTCTATGAAAATCACCTTATGCAACTTTGCTTGCATAAGATACATCTTATAATAGACTCTTTGTTTATTATACAAAGTAATTCTTACCCTATCAACTTTTTCTGACAGGTCCTAGGAAAGCTGAAATTTTTAAATCTCAGTCATTCCCATGGTCTTACAAAAACCTCTAACTTGGAAGGGCTACCCAATCTCGAGATACTGATCTTTGAAGATTGTCCCAATTTAGTTGAGGTTCACGAGTCCATTGGACTTCTCACCAAACTTGTTACTTTGAATTTGAAAGATTGCAGAAACCTTGAGAAACTTCCGAGAAGCATTTATGCACTGAGATCATTAGAATATCTATATATGTCAGGTTGCTCAAAATTTGGCAAGTTGCCAGAGGAACTGGGGAATATGAAATCTTTGGATGTATTTGCTGCAAATGGAACTACAATAAGTC
>JAESVK010069633.1:41811-61743 GCA_017140935.1 Hamamelis virginiana
TAGGAATAACGACTATAAAATTAGAGCATATGATTGCGAGCAATCAATTAATTAATTTTCCTCGTACATAGCTCTAAGACTGTAGCAAAATTTGGCCACAGCCTACTGGGTTGCAAGGCTTCTTCTCTTCTTTATTCTCAGCATTTCCATGGTACATGCGAGTAGTGGACCAAGTATCAGAGTTAATGCTGTTAGAATTAAAAGGCTTCTCATCTTTGGGCTCAACATTTCCATGATACATACGAGTAGTGGACCAAGTTACATTTTGCCATAAAAAATGCTCCTAACTCCAAAAATGTGTCCCTGTTACATTTACTAAATAGGATCCCCATACATAAATAAACTATAACAGTTTGGCAAAAAAAAAAAAAAAAAAAAACTTTAACAGAGACACTTCCTCAAATCCAACACATCCAATCAACAACATGCATTTGTCAAGTCTTCAAAATATGTATCTTGACCCAACTCTTGCTCTTCATTTCCTGAAATTTTAACCAAAAATTTTACAGTAAGACTTATATAAAGTAAAAATAAAATTATTTAAAAATGACAAGGTATACCAATTATTAAGCCAACTTACCATGGATACTTGGCTCAATCTTTTTTATTTTTGGGTTTGAAGGGCAAATATGCTTGTCGTGTCCTAGCATATGGCATAACGCACACTTCATTTTCTTCTTCCTTTGGGCCAATTCAATGCCACTTTTCAATCTTCCAGAATTATTTCCAATGCCTTTCTCCTTTACATCCTTTTTCCTTCCCTTTGTTTGTGATATGTTTGGATCCAATAGTAACATTTGAGAAGCACATCCATCGCCAACATTTTGGGGAATACTAAGAGTAGGCTCAAAAAATTCATTCGGCACAACATCATTTTCCATCATAAACAGCTTCTTGAATAATTCATTTATAGCTTCCATAAAAATTATATATGCCTCGTGCGAGTGTGGAACATGACAAGCCATCGTTCTCCACCAAACCTCCGGAATACATGAACCTAAATTTGTTTGCCTCTTGCCTCCATCTTGGTAGAATAAAATGATCAGGTATTGTATCAATGTCTAATCGAGCAAACACCCTTAACATATGCCTACAAAGTATTCCAATTAATGGAAAATATTTGCATTCACACATGCCTCCATAAGTTTGTAAATTTAACTTCACCACAAACTCTTGGTACTCGCCAAATTTTGATTTCAAAAGGTATGTGTGAAATTCATTGTTGCATCCCCTCTCTTCAACTTTGTATTCTTCAGAATAATTCCATTCAACCCCAACCTTGTTGAACACATTTCTCGTATACACCCTTGCTGCATGCTTAAGAAGTAATTGACTATCTCTGACAATACGGTACTTGTGTTTTGTGACAAAGTTTTCATCAATTTCATTTTGCACAAATTTTTTTAGTGCTTGCTCATACTTGACAACAAATTCTCTAAGATATGTCGAAGATGTAACAAATGCATCAAAAAATGAATTGATTCCCTCACTTCGTCCCGTAGTATTCATTCCAACAAAAAAAGTGTCACGGTTGTAGACGGAAGCCCAAGAAAGGCAAATTGTGCTGAGTTGGTGAAGCCATTCATTTTGTTCCAAACCGTTATTTACAATTAATGTCTCCCACATCTTCTCAAAATCACCTCCCTTGTAGGTTGACCAAATACATTTTCTCATCTCGGTCTTGAAATTTGACTTCTTGAAATACACCTGTGCCAACTTTTTAGCAAACTTCTTTTTAATGTGCCAAATACACAAACGATGACGAGTGTTGGGAAAAACCTTGGCAATTGCTGCCCCCATTGCCAATCTTGATCGGTGATTATAGAAATTGGATGACGTCCCCCCATAACTTCAAGCCATGTCTGAAACAACCACAAAAATGTAACCTTTGTCTCATCCTGTAAAAGTGCACAACCAAATTGAATGGTTTGAAGGTGATGGTTAACTCCAGTGAATGGAGCAAATGGCATATCATATTTGTTTGTTCGGTAGGTTGTGTCAAACATGACTACATCCCCAAAATATTCATACGCCATTCGTGAACAAGCGTCCACCAAAAACAAATTAGCAGCTCTTCCATCTTCATCGCATTGAACGACATAAAAGAATTGAGGGTTCTCTTTCTTATTTCACCTAAAATAGGTGAGGACAGATTGTGCATCCCCACCTACTCCCTCCCAATGCCTAACATTCCTTAAGTGATTATAACAATCCCTTTTATCAAAACCAATTTGTGAACCATCTAGTATTGATGGAACTTTCCCAATTTCCAAGTTTTCTCTATGGAATGCCTTAGTTAAATCCCTAACTGCATTAGGCATATAACTGTTAGACTTCATTTTCATTCGCCTAGATGGTGTAACTAATTTGTGGTTGTGCTCGCTGTTGAAAACTGAAACCACAAATTTCCCGACAATTTGTCATGCACAACTCGCAAATTAGCTTTACAACCACTCATAATAGTCGAACACCTTCTTCTCTTTGTATTGTTTCTTTCAACTATGTCACTCACATCATTCTTAGTGGTAGAGACATACTTCCCTTCATGAACGCATACAAATTTAGCATTAGAAACCAAATCACACTGTGATCTTGACTTACTTGAGGTTCGAGTACGAATGCAAAATCCCTCATGTCGACCATAATCCTCATAGAACATTTTTGCTTCTTCAATCGTCCCAAAAACCATCCCCACGAAGGGTGATTTTTTCTTGGGAGTTTGGTCACAGTCCCTCTCATCACCTTGTAGCGGTACTTCAGTTATCTAAATAAAATTGAAAAAATTAAATCAAACAACTAACCAAGTGAAGTATCTTCATAACAATTATTTATTAAAATAAGACTAAAAAATGGATTTGTCAATATGTAATCTAGCAATAATAATAATAATAATAATAACGGTTTTGTTTCTGTCAATATTGTATGTATTATTTTGTCCAAGTATTATCATCACTTAAACAAAATAAAAAAATTAAAAATCAAAAGAATGAGAATCAAGCCACAAATTATTTCAAAGCTTTTAGTGAGTGTCAAACAAAAGTCTAATACAGTCATACTGATATATGGTCATGGCTTTTAGTATTGGTATTGGTCTCAGTACCAATTAGCCAAACATGACTTGGTGTCAGCCAAAACACAATGATAAGCATAAAAGCCCCCCCCCCCCAAACAAAAAAAAAATGTAGGAAGAATATTTCACCCCCATTCTTGCTAGTCCATCATTCACCCCCATCCTCAAGCCCAACCTCAAAATCATAAAAAACTTCATATTTACTATTTGCTTCCTCTATGACTTTATCATTTCATCGAATTCTGTTTTGAGCTATACATGTACTTTTGGATCCATGCTTTACAACATGAAGATTGTGTTTGATTTTATTTTATTTTTTGAAAATGGTAAAAATTACAAAAAAAAAATAAATAATAATAATTGTAGTTTCAACACATAAACATGCTTTGCCTTATGGAATTGTTTCCAGATTTATAACTTAAAATATGTTGGGGTCTCAATAATAATTCATTTAATTTTAGAACTTTAAACTTATATATCAAGATCTAAGTAAATGGAAGAACATTTCCCAATAAAAATAGGAAATCTTTTACATATTGAATTAAAAGAACTGTTGTCCAGAAAAAGCTAAAGTTGCATTATATTGATATAATATTACCAAGTCTTTTACTCAATGTCCATCATTTAAGTCAAAGAGGTTTTGTTTTTCACTTTTTCCTGAAAGTTATATATTCATCTAGATTGTAAACCTGGAAATTGGTTTCTGTGTGCAACGCATCTCAGGCAATTTCGTAAAATAAAATGCCCCAGTTATGTAGTTTTTATTTGTCACTTGTGATTTACGATGAAATATAGTCATATATAAAAATAAAATACTAACTGGTGATGATGGGTTGTGTGTGGAGAGAGGTGCATGTTCGCCGGCGACCAAGGGAGGCATAAGGAAGAAAGAACCATATGGGAAGAGGAAGAGATGTGCGTGTGGGGTTAGGAGGGAATAGAGAGAGATGGGTTGAGAGTGTGGGCAGGAGAGAGAGAGTGAAAAGTGTGGAAGGGGACCACATGGGCAGGAGAGAGAAAATGCAAAAGTCAAAATCTTGTTTTTAAAATCAATGCATTCATGGCCCTTAGATTAAAGTGAAAGCAATGGAGGAGATTAGGAGTTATTATAAGAGTCAAATTAATGTGTGTCATATATATACAGAAAGAGAATTAATGGATACATTAAGGTAGGGCTGGCAAAATTGGTCCAAACCCATCAACCCGCCCAAACCCGCCCAACATTATTGGGTTTGGGTTGGTACAATTTAATAAACGGATTATAATTGGGTCACCCAATTAAACCCATTTATAATTGGGTTGGATATGAGTAACCCTTGGGCACCCATTAGGTACCTAACTAATTAAATCAATTTATATGCTTTTTGTTCTTATGTTTGTGACATATACCCATTTAATTAGTACCATGTTTTGACCCATTCCCATATATCATGGGTCGACTCGACCCACCAACCCATATATATCATGTGTCGACCCTTTTTTTTTTTTTATTAATAAAAACACCCACAAAAAAAAAAAAAAAAAACTTTAAAATAAAATTACCGCATTTAACAATAAAATTTAACATGTCATATATATACAAATCTCGTTCGAGATCTCTCTCTTCATGTGTCGACCCTTTTTAATTTTTTTTTGTTATTTTAAATAACGCATATACATGCCAACAAAATAAATTAAAATTGCCACATTTAACAACAAAATTTAACATGCCATATATATATATATATATACAAATCTCGTTCGAGATATCTCTTCATGGGTCGACCCGACCCACCAACCCATGGGTCGACCCGTTTATTTATTTATTATTATTATTATTATTTTTAAAACTCATATACGCCAACAAAATAAAATAAAATTGCCGCATTTAACAACAAAATTTAACATGTCAAAAAACCTTCAATTTTATATATTTTGACATTCTGCGCTTCTGTAGGGTTAGTTGCAGCATATATTTTTAAAAATCGACCGTTGGATAAAATACTCATCTTATGAATGTCGTGCCTACCAAAAATTAGGATGATCCAACAGTTGGTTTTTGAAAAAATGACTGCAATATTGTGACATTTTGAATAACTGTAAGAACGCAGTTTTTGTTGAAAATTTAAAAATGACATGTTAAATTTTGTTGTTAAATGTGGCAATTTTATTTTATTTTGTTGGCGTGTATATGCATCATATTAAAATTAAAAAAAAAAAAAAAAACGGGTTGACCCATGATATATGGGTTGGTGGGTTAAGTCGGCTCGAACCATGAAGAATAATTTCGAATGAGATTTGAATATATATGACATGTTAAATTTTGTTGTTAAATGGGGCAATTTTATTTTATTTTAAGTTTTTTTTTGTTGGCATGTATATGCGTTAAATTTAAAAAAAAAAAAAAAAAAAGTCGACCATGATATATATGGGTTCGCAGGTTGGGTTGGGTTGGGTCATGATATATGGGTATGGATTATAAATGGGTCAAAACATGGTACCTTAAATGGGTCATAAATGGGTCATGTACATTTTGTGGCCCAACCCATTTAGACTCAACCCAAACCCGCCCATTTGCCACCCCTACTTTAAGGTCATGAGATCTAATCCAGCTGGCGAGGTTAGAATTTGAGATAATGTCTAGATTTTTCTACTCAGTACTGTTTGTATATATTATGTAATTCTTATGTTAGACTCCGAGATGTTCTTTTGATGTAAAAAAAAAAATTATGGCAATTTGGGTGGAGTAGATGGTCTGAAATTATATATAGATATAAGGGGATGCAGGAGGGATGGAGGCAGCTCTGATACCTGAATCAATGATAATGAAGATTAAGGACTGACTTGGGCACCTAAGGGCAATTTTTGTTACTTTTGAGTGGTGCTTTTAAGCCAAAAAGCATGTAAATAATAAATTTAGTAAGCATAACAAAACAGACTCCATTTCTTACTACATCTCATGGGAAGAAACTGACAATGCGAATGAGACTCTTGAATTGATGGATGAAAATTTTATGCAGGCAAAAATTGGTAAAGAAAGAGAGTGATGCTGCCTTACAGCGTCTTAGAGGAAAGAATGCTGATATTTCTCAAGAAGCAGATGAGATTAGAGTAACTAATTTACTTGATATGCTCATGGCTGGAAAGAAATGAGTTTTTAAATTTTTTGGTGCAAAGACAAATAAATGTACTCTTTTTGTTTCACAGGATTACACAGAAACACTTAAACAGCTCCCAGAGGCTAAAATTTTAGACATATTATGCTCATTCACTCATTGCGAGCCTTCCAAATAAATTCTTGTTGTGGCCCTTTTTCCCCCTTTTCATAACTTATCTGATCTTATCTGAATCATTTGAAATTGGCTTAGGTTGGAGTTGGGCTAATGGTACTGCAGTGGGATTTCATTTTATGCAAGTTTTATATTGTAGATGTTCTTTTTGTAGATTCCAATGACCGTATTGGGTGCAGTTTTGATGGACAGATCTGGAAGAAGACCACTTCTGATGGTAAAAATGGCAAGGATTCTGTTTTACCTTTATGATGTTATTGAACAAGAAATGCTATACTGAATTTCTCTAATGTTTTACAGGTTTCTGCAGTGGGAACATGTTTGGGTTGCTTCATGACAGGGTCATCATTCTTGTTGCAGGTTTCACTAAAATACCATTCAACAACTTTTATATTTTTCTCTTAGAATGTTCCATCACTTTAAAACCTTGTCATTTCCTTGAAAAAATATAACTTTTCCATGATCAAGACCTTCAGCTGTGGAAAGATAGTACTCCCATATACTGGTAACACAACTTTATCCTCAGGCAATTGTTTCTTTCTTTTTTTTTTCATATATTTGTGCATGTCTCTGTATTGTACCATATGCTAATGCCATACTATTGATCAACAAGAGGTCTATGCTCATTGCTCACCATGATATTACACTTTGTATAATCCTCAAAAAGGGGAAGATCTCTAATCGCCTGTGCCTGTGAATATAGTGGCTAGCATGAAAAAAAATTCTTTAACTATTGTTTTTATTTTGCACCCAATTCCAATTTTGCTTACAAAGACCCAATTCCCTCTTAAACATTTTGGTATCAACCAAGATTTTAAAGGTTGATGGATGAAAATGACTTTTATGCTGATGTGTTTGATTTTGCAAGTTACATAATGGATCTTAAGGATTAGGTTTGGTGGAATACCATGGCTTGTAATGTTAGAGGTTGGATACTTTTATCGAGCTTGAACTCTAAATCTCATTTAGTTTAACATCTATATCAAAACTAAATCTAACAAAACAAGAATGTTTATAGCTTGGGTTGAATTGTTGGTATCTATTTCAGATATTTCCCATAAACATGAAGGGTTCAGCTGGAAGCCTTGTGTCTTTGATCAACTGGTCCTGTTCTTGGATTGTTTCGTACATCTTTAATATATTAATGGAATGGAGTTAAGCAGGTGAATCTCTCTCTCTCTCTCTCTCTCTCTCTCTCTCTCTCACACACACACACACACACACACACACACACACACACAATATTTTGATACTTTCCTTGGCTACACTTCTCATTTTCAGGAACATTCTTCATATTTTCAAGCATTTGTGCCTTAACTGTTCTGTTCATTGCACAGTTAGTACCAGAGACAAAGGGGAAATTGCTAGAAGAAATACAAGCAGCAATGAACCCGTTTTCAGCAACAAGATAAACATAGCATGCTTATATGATGGTAAAAATCCATCTTCCTATGTATCTCCATGGCCTTGCTTACTATATTTATGTGCTTAATCTTATAGCTCAGTTAATTCATTGTGCTGCCTACAACCATGAGTTGGCAAGTTCATGATATAAATTGAAGAAAAAAACTTACGGGAAAAATGATACCATTTGTGTTACTTGATGCGTGTTGTCTTCAGCAAAATTTTTAATATTCAAGATTCCATTTCAAGATAGAATCATTCTCAGTCCCCACATCCCCTGTGCAATTTTTTGAGATATTGACATTGTTTCTGCTACAAGTAAGAATAACTTCTTATAAAACTAGAGCTTACGCATGCAATTTGTATGGAGATTGGCATTTGAATTGATAACCAAGAGCAGGAACAATTATGAGATTTTCTTGGTGTTTGGTCCAGACATGATTTCTTAACTCTAAGCCTGGTGGCTTTGGTAAAACTGTTGCCTCCTTAACTTATCACATTAGGACTAACTATTCAATTTGGTGAGACAATAGGGAAAATAGGATCTCTTTTAGGGGGTCTGTTTGGTTGTCGAGTAACTGTGGTAAGAAAATGAAATTTGGGAATCCTTCAACTAGATGGGGGTGGATTGGTTTTTTTAGATTATGTTCTTTTGTTTCATTGTCTCAAAAGCCAAACAAAGGTTTATGGAATCGTTGGATTAATTAGAAGAACCAGTTATTTCGCAACAAGGAAATATTGAGGGCTCGATTGGGCGTTCCTTGGAATTTGAACTGCTACTGCCACATATTCTTCAATATATGTACAAGTTTATACAATTCATCATCGATTAGAATGGGGCAGTTATAGAAAATGGAAGTTATCATCACAAATAATAGTGAAAATTTGAAATGGAGGCATTTCAAAGAAATCCTAAAATTTAACTTATACCATCATTTGTGGTGATAGCCCCAATTCTCTCTCTCTTTCTGTCTGTCTCTCTCACTATAAATTATTATCTAACTTCCAAAATCTAGCTCTTCTGCATTGTCATATTTATAGCAACAAACATATTTGCTCAAGTACTCTTATGTAAAATCAGGTAGTCTTATGATTTTAGGTTAACTGGGTTTTTTTTTTTTTTTTTTCCCTGTAATTATGTAAAATCAGCTCCTCTATGAATGTGCTTTGGGCATTTCGGGTTTCCAACATTATATATTTGGATCCATAGTCTTTTTGGTTGTCTAATACTAAAATTACACAAAATCTACTGATCAAACTTTCGATCAATTTTTCGAAATAGCTGCTGCAGAAATTGATAAAGCTAATTTAAAAACCTGTAACAAATTTAATTTTTTCAATAGTTCGATGCAATGATCCATGCTTATAATTGTTATCATACTTCTGAAAAGTGCATTAAAAAGGTAAATCAATAATATTGACAAAGAATGTCGTTATAGCACTGCAAATATATATGGTTCAACATGAAGCATATTTGCAATACTATACAATCATCTCTCAACCTCTTATAATGTTTTCTTCTCATCTCTAAATATATACTAATATTTTTATGAGTTCATATCCATTTTAGGCATTTTATATATAATACTGCACATATAACAATCAACTTAATTAACAATTTCTCCATTGCTAAGCCTCAATTTATCCATGTTTGATTGTTCTAATTGGGGCTCAAGTTTCACGTGCTTCCATCTCCGAGCTTCTTGCAAAAAATCAGTTCATTGATAATCAGTACTTTGAAATCCAAGGTTTTTCTAGCAGCATTTGGTTTGTTTCGAAACCAGATTTATTGAATGTTAACATTCATCAAAAAAAGGGTGAATACTTTCATACAATTATAAGCCGCAAATCTGCTACTGAAGTTATTCAGAAAATTCTCTTGATGATACGGAAACTGCTTTTACTTACACAAGTTAGCATGTTAATTATTTTCTCATACAAGTTAGAATATTTTGCTATCTACTCATCAACTTACATTTCAATAATCATAACTCAAAAAATCCACTTCAATCTTACATGCATTAAATTAATAATCAAGTTAGGTACAAATTAATATTAGGGAAAATGATCAATAGGACCCTATGTATGATCTTATTTATCAAGTAGTCCAATGAATATGATTCTATACCATTTGCCCCCTACAGGTCAAATTTAAAGTCAACTTTCAGCTGTTATTTGTCTATTATACCCCCTTCCTTATTTTTAGCAAGTTGTTTATTACACCATATTGATTGATGTTATTTATTTGAATTATATGCTGAATATTGTTTGGATATGGCAACTTATTTTTGAATTTGAATTTTGGTTTAAGATTATTTTCTGTTTATCCAATCATCAGCTGGAGTTGTTTTGTTAAACCATTTTCTGGCATATGTTTTTCACGTTTTCAAGCTTATCTCTTGACTGGAAGGTTCTTGGCAATAAACTCCGGCAACTTTGCGTTGAGGTTAATGGTTTTTTTCGTGAATTTTGATTTAGTTGATTTAAGGCAGTTAACTTCACGTCATTCATCCCCCGTTACTAGACATTTTTCACGTATTCAAGCTTTTTTATTGACTGGAATGTTTATGGCAATAAATTCCGGCAACTTTGTGTTGAAGTTACTGGACATTATCGTTTTGTTGATTTGAGGCAGTCGACTTTACGTCGATTATCACCGGTTACTGGACATCTCCAGTTTTGATCTATTTTTTAGGTTTTCTTCATTTTATTAGAATCAGAAAAAAGAGATTAGCTATAAAAAACAGAAAACAGGGACTCAGCTATAAGTAACAGAGATCAATTAACGTGTTACATGTATACATGTATACATGTAACACGAGATCAAAGCTAGGGTCAATAATTTACTGTTTTAATGTATACATTTGACACGTATACAATTTTATTAGGTTCATATTTGTGTATATATTGTTTTCATGAGTGATTTGATTGTTAATGTAAAATAATTAATATTGTATACTTATAATCTCTAAAAATGTACACATATGTACCCCATGTATAGTTCACGTCAATTATATATTCTCATAGACTTGTAGATTCAAGTTAATCACATCACGTCGGTCATCATCATCTCTTCTATCATATTCAAAAAACAAATGTATACATTGTTCATTTTATTAGAATCAGAAAAAGATATTAGCCATAAGAAACAGAAAACAGGGACTCAGCTATAAGTAACAGAGATCAATTAACGTGTTACATGTATACCTGTATACATGTAACACGAGATCAAAGCTAGGATAAAAAATTTACTATTTTAATGTATACATTTGACACGTATACAATTTTATTAGGTTCATATTTGTGTATCTCTTGTTTTCATGAGTGATTTGATTGTTGAGGTAAAATAATTAATATGGTATACTTATAATCTCTAAAAATGTACACATATGTACCCCCATGTATACAATTAGTTTTGTATACATGGGGGTAGGGTTGGGACTTGGTCTAGTATAAATCTGAGGATGGGTTTCATAAAAGTTTGTTTTTCTTTTTTTTTTGGATTTTTTGATCCATTAATACATGCTATTCGGATTATGAATTGGTTCGGAATAAATGTGGGATTAGGTTATGGGAAATCATGTAATGTAACCATTCACATTTGCACAAAACACGAATGAGATTTTTAAAATTTATGAAAAATTACATTCATGTAATTATTGAAACTAATTTAGGAAATAGGGAGCACAAGTTTGATGTTGATGATTTGAGTAAAAAGTATACATGTTATTCGAGATATGTATACAGAGTATAAATTTGAATTGAGAAACTTTTATGCATTTTTCGGCATAATATCATATCATATTGGATTTCAAAATCCTGTAAAATGAACTCAAACCTATCTAAGCACCAATAAATACACTATCAAATTTATTTTTACGAAACAAACCTGTATTACATGCCTATTAAAACCAAATAGTTAATGGCATATACATAACGTTGTATCAAATACAATTATATATCAATCTCAACAATCACATCTTAGTAGTTCAATATATTCATATAAACATCTATAGATACTCCATCTAATAAGACTTCATAAATATGTACAAATGTCCTTCCTCCCAAATCAATTTTGGGTAAAAAAATGAGAAACCAACCTATTAATACAAATTCAATTTCCATACTACCAATTATACATTTCAACATAAAACACCAACCATCTAATTCAAAACAATTTTGAATTTGTAAAAAAGTATAATCTACATATTTCAGTCATTTTATATTAATTGTTAAACCTAATAATTAGCCAAATCCATGGGCTATGCAAACTCCTCATTTGTAAAGGTATGTTCTTTTCTCCTGTGAGTTGGCCAAGATCTCAATGGATCTTCAACGAATGTACTAATCATTTCAGCACGGAACTTACGAACTTCTGTAATTGTGATAGTAGCTGGGAGGATAGTTCGTGTAGTTGGTTCCGGTACATCCGATTGATTGGCATTGAACACATTTTCTCTCTCTTCCTCATGTCCATGTTTAATAAAAAATTTCATATATAGGCACACAAACACGCCACAATCCAACCTAAAAAAAAAAAAGCTGAATTAGATAGCAATACATCCTAAAAGTTTGATGTACAAGTAATAAATAGTTCAAAAAATATACACATGTATACATCTCCTAACCTCAAATTTCTTTCTAACCTAACCATGCCACAAGACAAATAACATGCATAATTGGTTCAATCAAACTAAAGTATTGAAAATTCTTTAGTAGCTAACCTCAAATTTCTTTCTAACCTAGCCATGAGCTCATTAATATGCATTTAAGGATCAACAAAAACATAAAAAGGAAAATTTCCCATCAACTAATCTCAAATTTAAACCAAACCTAGCCATAACCCTAATAGCATCTATACAAAGCTCAGTCAAACCCAATTTCATAAGCCTAATAGCAAGTATATAAGGCTCAACAAATTCCAACTAGAGCATACATTTCCATCACATAACCTCATACTTAACATGAATACAAGGCTCAACAGACAAGGTTATTATCATGTATACAACGCTCAACAGAACCCATAATGTGTTTAAAAGGCTCAACCAAGTAAAAATAAGCAAATTTTTCCATTACATAACATCAAATTTCAACATACCAAGCCACAAGACAAATTTCATGCGTAAATGGGTCAACCAAACTAAAGCTTTGAAAATTTTTTAGCAACCAACCTCATAATTCTTCATAATCTATCCATAAGCTTAATAATATGTATATAAGGAACAACAAAAACAAAAAAAGTTAAATTTCCCATAAACCAATCTCAACTTTAAACCACACCCAGCCATAAGCATAATAGCATCCATTCAAAGCTGAATCAAACGCAATTTCATAAGCCTAATAGCAAGTATACATGGTAAACAAATGTAAACATGCATGTATACATGTATACAGGTATACATGCAACACATAAAAAGCATTCTTTTCTGTTCCCTAACCTTACCTTTATATACAATCAAGCCTCAAGCTTACTAGAATGTATATACGTCTCAACAAAAAAAAAAAAAAAAAGAAGCCAAATTTACCATCACATAACCTCATATTACTACCCAACCATGCCACAAGACAAATAACATGCATAAATGGTTTAACCAAAACAAAGAATTGAAAATTATCTAGAAGCCAACTTCAAATTTTTTCCTAACCTAGCCATGAGCTCATTAATATGTTTATAAGGATCAAAAAAAAAAAAAAAAAAAAAAAAGGAAAATTTCCCATCACACAAACTCAAATTTAAACTAACCAAGCCATAACCCTAATAGCATCTTTCCAAACTCAATAAAACCCAATTTCATAAGCCTAATAGCTAGTATATAAGGCTCAATAAATTCCAACAAAAGCATACATGTCCATCGCATAAACCTCAAGTTAAACATGTATACACACATTTATGTTGATTTCATGTATACATGTCCCTTTCTCATGAATACCCCTAATTCTTTCCTAAAAAAAAAACATAGCTTTCTAAACCAAAATGTGAGAAAGATCGATAAATTTATCAAACATTTTTCCCAAATAAGATAATATGTAAAGAAGGAACAACAAAATCAAAAGAAGCAAAATTTCCCAACACCCAATCTAAAATTTAAACCAAACCTAACCATAAGCCTAATAGCTTCTATTCAAAGATGAAAAAAACGCAATTTCATAAGCCTGATATCAAGTATACATGAGTTGTGTATACACATGTTAAGTAGATTATTACAGTCAAGCATACATGTATGCACATTTCAAAATTTGTATACATGTAATTTATTTGAGTTTACAAAATTAATCAGAGTAGAAATGAACATAAACTATTATATTTCTAAATTCAAATATATTTTTGCGATTAAATAAGCAAAAATATCTGGAAAACCCAAAAACTCATGAAAAAACAATTGATTTACAATAAAAACACAAAATTTTTTAAACCTAATATCATAAAGATCAAATCTTTTCATAATGTCAGTTCCAGAAAATGAAATAAATCAGGTTAGACGAGTGATTCCAACAATAAAAAACTACTTAACATGTGTATACATGTAAACATACATGTATACACAACCCGGTAGATACCAGTTTCCTATATTGAAGATGTTATCAAACATGTATACATATTTTAAATGGGTTTAACATGTTATTAAACATGTATACACATTTATGAAAGCATTATTGAAGATAAACTATGATATTTCTATATTCAAATATATTTTTGTGATAAAATAAACAAAAATCTCAGGAAAACCCAAAAACACATGAAAAAATCACAAGATTTTCTATAAAAATCAAAACTTTCTAGACCTAGATAAATAAAGATCACATCTTTCACAATGTCGGTTCCAGAAAACCTATAAATCTGGTTAGATTAGTAAAACCAACCATAAAAATCTTTTTAACAAATGTATACCTGTAAAAAACAAGTATACACAACCCGATCGGAAAAAAAAGGAACAAATACCCATTTTTGAACCACAAAAACACACAAAGCAATCGAAAATCTTCAAATAATAGGGAAAACAATTCAAAATAAACGGAAAAAAACCCCAAATTCTTACTTGTTTTCTCCGTCTCTAATTTCTTTCCCTTCAAAACGACTTGTGATGGTCTACTCAAAGCAATTTTCCTATTCGTCGTCATGCCGGAGTAATCTCGCCGTCGGTCTCTGGTTCAAAGAGCTATGGAGACGTTGGCTGTATGTGAGTAATAGGTAGGCTGATTTTTAGGAATGTGTTTTGATAGTGGTCTATCCCAATAGATACCAGTTTCCTATATTCACGGCTTCGAAATAGGAAACTGAAAACGGGACATTGTGAGCCAATTTTAATGATGCATACATGTTAAGGGCATTTTTGTCCAATAAAATGAAATATAACCGGTTTTATTAGTTGCTATATTGTGAGGGGCCTCTTGGTAAAGGCCTATGATATCAAGGTCCTTTTAGTATAAAACCCTTAATATTATTGAACAAGGTTCTACCTAAATTCTTCAAGCAAGTAGGATAAAAGCGCTCATTTGGATTAAACTTTTTTTTTTTTCCTTAAATCACTTTTGAAGCTTAAAATTTTACTTGATCTAAGAGATGGAGTAATAATTACTTTTAGATGACTTGAGAAGTGATATGATGATTGGAAAAATTTTCATACTAGAAGTTATTGTGGCTAAAGTTAAGGGGTGCCAACTTTTGGTACAATAACTTTTAGTATGAAAATTTTAATATATAAAGCCCTGATTTGAACATAACTCCAAAAACATATGTGAAAAAATAGTTCTCCATTTTAAAAAGAAGTTAATGCAAATGAGCCTAAAAAGTGTGTTGCTGGGTCATGGGTATGTAGATTTTCCCTAATTCTTGTATTGTTCTCAAGTTCTCTCCTTTTCTCTGGTTACTGTGAAGTGTTTGTTATTATGAAATATGGTTATTAGGAAATATGGAAGTTTGAAGACTTATATAGTGGCTAGAAGTTAGTTTTAGAAAGGAAAATGCTAAATTTTATTGTTTAGGGAGAGAACTTATAGCATTACGGGTGATTCTATTGCCACCCACCCATATCGCTAGTGGCACCCATTTGCTACCTACATCCACTAATAAAATTTTAAAATATAATTTTTACTACCTACATCCTCTATACTACCCAAACTAACCCCAACTCAACAAACCCTAAAATAAATATTCTTTTTTACACCCACTTAATGCCAAAAAGCCCCAAATATGTTCGGTTGATGACTGTTGAACATAGAATTATATTCTATTGGTGCCTACTGAACATTCTGTAATGTTTAACACCCTTTACTGAACATATTTATATGTTCGGCTGGATGACTGAACATTACAATATGTTCAATTACTCCTATCTGAACATTGATTGATGTTCAATATTGCAAGGCTAAACAAAAACATGAACTTAAAATAAACTAAAAAAAAAGTGAATCATACTTAAAAAAAAAATGTACATTTTCATTGTTGGAATCATCCCACATTATCACTTTATTGTCCATTGATCAATAAACACATTTTTTTGTTAGAGTTTTCATAAAGTTATATGGGAGTGTAAATGTTTGTGATAATAGGGTTTATGGAAAAGATATGAACATGGAAAAGAGAAGGTGGATGCACGAATTATATGATTTATTTTATTTTATTTATATAATATTACCTTTAATAGTAAATTTACATGTGGACACAATAGTAATAAAAATATTATTAATGTGTGGGTGCCACTAGCAATATGAGTGGTGCCCTTTTAGCAAATATAAATTCTTTTAACTCTTAACCTATCCTATTTTTAATCCTTTTTCCAAATATAAATTTCTTTTGACCCTTACCTATCCTATTCTTAATCCTTTTTCACATTCTCTCATCATCTGGGTTAGTCTTAGAGACTTAAATACAAAATATTCAGGTGTTAAGGTTGCTGCATATCACATGTAGCACAAATTATTAAGGTTGATTTTTTTGGGATGATTATATATATAGAAATGATCATGTTTGCATATGATGTCTTTCACGAAAGTTAGCATGTGACTGATACATAATTATCAGATGTGTATTTTGAAAAATCGACAGTTGGATCAGATACTATGCATACGTATCTCAAGCATGCCAAAAGTCACAGTGATCCAACGATGGTTTCTCTGATATGTCACTAAGAAAAACGGTGACAACTTGCAGCAGTTAGAATTTTTTAATATGTATTATGAGATGTTAATATCGGATAGTTGTGATTTTTGGCATGCACAAAATCCATAAGAAGAGTATCTAATTTAATGGTCGGTTTTCAAAACACTTTTCTTATAACCATATGAATTGAATACTTTTCTTATAGATGTTGTGCATGCTAAAAATTACAGCTATCCAATATGAGCATATCAAAATATAGATATGTCCCAAATTTTCATAGTGACATTTCTGAAAAACTGACTGTTGGATCACTATGATTTTTGGCATGCATGATATGCATAAAATATTATTTAATCCAATGTTAGTTTTTCAAAATATGTATCCCAGAATCACCTATAATCATCTTGCTCACTTTAGCTAAGGTAAGCATATGTTGATAGGATCGTTTCTATATATATATATATACAGAAATGATCCAGTCAGCATATGCTTATATGAGCTTATGTAAGAATGAAGTCCATAGATAATTGTGGAATCCATATTTTAAAAAACTGACTGTTGGATTAGATACTATATTTATGTATGTTATGTCTACCAAACATCGTGGTGATCTAACGGTCGGTTTCTCAGAAATGCCACTGAGAAAATTTGGGATAGTTTTTAGCAGTCACAGTTTTTCATAGTTATATTTTGAAATTCTGACATTGGATCACTGTGATTTTTTGCATGCATGACATTGATAAGTACAATATCTAATCCAATGGTCAGTTTTTCAAAATATGTATCCTATAGCTATCTATGGGCTTCGTGCTCACATAACTTATGTAAGCATATGTTAACTAGATCGGAACCGTATATATATTGTAATTTTCTTACAGGTATGTACACATATAAGCTTATGTTAGGACTTGGATTTTTAGTCGATATAGGATTGGTATTTGGATAAACCAACCGTTGGATTAAATATTCTTCTTATGCATGCCAGGCATGCCAAAAATTATAGTGATCCGATGGTTGGTTTTTAAAAGACAGTCTGTATTTTAAAATCCAACTATCGGATCACTGTGATTTTTGGCGTTTATGACATTTATAAAATGAATATCTCATCCAACAGTCGGTTTTTCAAAATTAATTGAGGTAGAAAAAGAGTCAAGTTCAAAATCTTCCAAAAATAAACCAAGAATCAACACCATAGGTAGCAATCTCCTAAAAGGCTATGATGCTTGAAGTGTCCTACACTCCTTTTTGCATGAGCCTAAACTGCATGTTACTCACTTACTTTGGCCCGCAAGAGTCTAAATTGTTCGTAGAACTTAAAAAAAAAAAAAAAAAAAAATCCTTCAATTACGTTCTCACTTGATCCCTTTGAGGTATGTAGGCAGCTTGGGAAATCATCTCAAGTTCAGTCATGATTAAAAAAAATATATATATATATTCCCCACCAATAACGTTAACATAACCACCAACCAATTTTCATCTTTGGTAAAATAGGAAAGGAAGGAGCTTTATTGATATACAGTATGGGTATTATTATAGAGATCATTGTTTTTTTCATGGGGATATAACCCACAACCTCCTAGTGTAGTGGTAGTAGACCCAAAACCCCTTCCGAAAAAGTTAGAATTTTATATTTACCTATATAATATGATTTGACATATATACCCTCAATTAATTACTAGAAATTCAAATTTTTTACCATTTTCAGTTTGGGACGAAAATGGTTAGGATTAGCTCCAAATCCCAAATCCTATCAGGTATTTCAAATTCTTTAAACTTATCTCTTAACTCATCTAAATCTTTAAACTTATCTTATCCAATAACTTTCCCACTAACGTCACCATCCAATTCTATGTATAAAAATTCCCCAATAACAATATATAACTCGTTCTATCCTCAATCCAAGAGTTCCAACCTCAAACAATCTCTTCAATACATGCCATTAATTGTGAAATTCTTGAATTCTAACTTTGTTGGATTTTATTATATGTATTAATCAAAATATTTGTGTTAATCAAAACATTCATCTCTCACTCACGTAAACATATATAACTCCAAATACTATTTTATTTTTGCTTACCAAAAGGAATAATTATCTTATCTCCAGTTTCTAAAATTTTGGATTTTATTACAATATATCTCAAAGAAAATAAGTTTACTTATTTCTAGTTAATATATATAGGTAAATTTACTTATTTCCAAATACGTTTCTAGTTTATATATATAGGTAAATTTACTTATTTGCTTAAAGACATATAAATAGGTAAATTTACTTATTTCTAAATAAGTTTACTTATTTCTAGTTAATAAATATAGGTAAATTTACTTACTTCCAAATACGTTTATTTATTTATAGTTTATATAAATACGTAAATTTACTTATTTGTTTAAAGACATATAAATTCATATTTGCAATGTGTGGGTCTATTATCAAAAAGTCAAAAAATGAGAACTAAAACTTATTTAAAAAAAAGTATAAAAAAGAGAGAGGAGAAATAGAAGGAAATCATATCTTGTGAAAGAGAAAAGTAAAATAAAATAGAGAAAAATCATATCATACCTTGTGAAAGACTTAATTAATCATAAAAATCGGATTCTTCATAAATAAAAAAAACCCAAATAGTCCACAATGACTTAATTAGTCCACAAGCCAGTGGCTAAAGACCTTTGAGTAAGTCGAATTCTTCAGATCTATCATAAAAGTCTAACTTTTGCGGCTGCCAGAAGATGGCTTAAAACCCTATGTAACTTTGAGAAGCAAATAAAAACGAGTGGGGTTGACGAGTGGGGTAGTGGTGGGCCATGTCTCAATATGGTGCTGACATCCAACTAAATAAAAACCTAATGAGCAATAAACGGATATATCTCAATTAAAAATCAAAATTTGAATTGAATTAAATCTCAAAAACTTACCATAATGTCAACAAAACAGTTACACTATTTAAAAGGTAATAAAACTCTCCATAAAAATAATAAAAAGGGTAAATCTGTCATTAAATAATTAAAGTTGATTTTAGAAAATCCTGAAGGGATCTTTGGGTAAACTGTTAGGGCTATATACTAAAAGCCATGTTTTTATGTAATAGACCTTA
>JAESVK010069638.1:411-13810 GCA_017140935.1 Hamamelis virginiana
GCCTCAGAAGATGCTGGACGCTCGCACCCCAGATAGGTAGCGATGTCGTCCGGAGTGAACTGAACTAAACGGCCTCCAACCTCGGCCTGCAGTGTCTGCGTTTGATCCTCGGCCATATGTGCTGTCGTATAGAACTGACGAACAACACTGGCCATATAGCCTCCGCCCTTCCTCAGCCAGGTGCTGAGGTGTCTATCCTGTAGGATCTCCACAAGCAGGCCCTCGTATCTGAAGGCTTTCGGATCAACATATCTCTCGACGTTGAAGTTCCTCGCCGACAAGATCTCTGGCCATGGTCTAGCGGATCGACGGGTCGGTAATCTCCTCGACCCAGCCTCGGTATCTGCATAACTCTCGAACTCTCGAGGCATGCGAGGCTCGCCAGTCTCGCCTATATCCGGGTGCTCAAAATACTCCTCCTCCACGTCATGGGAACTCGGTGGAGGTGCACTCACTGGTGGCTGTCTGGAATACTGACCTCTACCAGAAGGTCTCTGAATATGTACTGGCTGCCACTCTGACTCAGAACTATCTGACGAGTCTGGGACTATACGCTGGGCCTTGCCCCGCCCAGTATCTGTAGACCTCCTCGGTCTCGGCTGTGCCGGCTCCTGAAAAGCTACGCCCTTCTTGCCGGTGGTCTTTTGGCGTACCATAGCTCTGTACAAATTTTTACACACACACGGCAGCAGATAGGACCATAGTCAGCAGTAGAATAATTGCAGAGATACTCGTATAAATATTTTTTTCAATAAGAATCAAACACACAACACAGCCAGTTGTTAACCCACATGATAATTTTAAATCCCATCTCAAATTTCAGGACTAGCATATCATCCAGGCTATATTTACTAACTCCTCCAATCATATGCACCGATGCATGCATGCCCATGCATGGCCTTGCATAGCCTAACATCCAGGCATTATCACAATTCCACAAATTCACAACTTCTCAACTCCTCAACCCATTGCAGTGTACAAGCATACAAGGACTAGCGTATTTACTATATGACAAAACTTTAACCCAAAAAAATCATATTATCACTTTTACATGCAAAAACCTACGTACACTAATTTATGCTATGACATATAACACAAAACTAAGCCATTTTAAGAAAAATTCAAAATTTTAGACTGTGAACGGGTACTCACGAAGTGTGGAAGATGAAGAACTCGCCGAATGGCCTACTATCCTCGCCGGAATGTGATGCAAGTAAAAATGGTGGCCAAATGAAACGCAGCAAATGCAAATTCTGATCGGTCAGAAATGCTCAAAATGGCGCGAGGATCGCAATGAAATCAAGCTTGAGCGAAATGGAGGGCTGGGGTGATCGGAAAATGCAGAGGAAGGTGGATGGTTATGATGGAAATGGCGGTTTTCAGATGAAAAGGTGGTGAAATGTGAAGAGTTTCACGCGGGAAGAGACTAAAAAGTCAAGTTAGCGTGATCTCTATCGATAGCGCACTAGGCGCTATCGATAGCCAGAGTGCTCTGATCTCTATCGATAGCACACTAGGCGCTATCGATAGCCAAAGATCAGGAGCTTGCTCCACCGCCACAGAGATCGAGGCGAGATACAGCTACTGGCCGGGGTAAGGCCCAACGTACAGCGCCAGATTCATCGGACAATTCTGAGTCCGATATGCAGTCAGCCCCTGTATAGAGACCCTCTTCTAGAGGGCAGTCATCTAGTCAACCACCAATGAGTGCGCCTCCTACGAGCCACGATATGTGGAGGAGGTTTTTGATTCTGAGCACCCTGAGATTGGCGAGACAGGTGAGCCTCGCATGACACGAGATTTTGAGGGTTTCACGCAGACCGAGGGGGGACTGAAGAAATTACCTACCCGACGTGCTCCAAAGCCATGGCCTTCAGTTCTCGCAGCAAAAAATTTTAATATCGAGCGCTACATTGATTCTAAAGCCTTCAAGGGAAAAGGCTTACTGGTTCAGACACTGACTAACAGACACTTCAGCACTTGGCTGAGGAAGGGTGCGGGCTATAAGCCCAATGTGGTTCAACAGTTCTACACTTCGGCCCGCATAGCAGAGGATCGTGCTGAGACGATCAAAGCTGAGGTGGGAGGCTGTATAGTTGAGATTACCCCGGACGACATCGCCACTTATTTGGGATGCGAGCGTCCTGTGGCTGCTGAGGTTGAGTACCCTCATGGCGGATATCTAGATCTTGCAGAGGACAGATGTGCTGACATGGTCTGTGTTGACCGCGCATTATTTGATAGCATGTATTTTACGACTGGGAACATGCACCCGAATTACGCAGCAATGAATAAGCTGCTTTACTGCAACCTGAGAGTGAGGGGCACTGATTCCCAGATCCCAGTCAATTCTATACGGCTGTTGTTAGAGTTTCTCAGCGACCACGAGTTGGACATCGCTTTGCTGATATTCAGCGAGATTCGCACATTCATTTTTACATAGCCACGCAGCAACATGCCGTATCCCCAGATGATCACTGCTTTTGCATTAGCTGCGGGTGTTGAGACTGAGGAGGAGAGTAAGTGGGGCGAGGGATCTATCACTCCCACCACTATTGCTAGGAGTATGGCAGCTCGGCCGAAAAGGCCACGTACTGAGCCTGCAGATCCATCAGAGCCAGCTCCAGCCACTACCAGTCAGCTATCATCTGCTCCAGCTCTAGCTACTACTGCACCACCTCAGCCAGCTTTAGCATCTGCCAGTTCCCAGGACTTGTTACTTCAGGTCTTAGAGGGGTTGAGGACAGTTATGCAGACTCAGCAGTTACAGTCTGCTCAGCTTGATAGGCAGTCTGCTCAGCTCAGGGTGATGTGGCGACATATGGACGGTGAGCCGATTTCTGAGGCCGACCGAGCACTATTTGATATGCCGCAGCCCACAGCTAGAGTCGACATCCCACCTGGGGATGATCAGTTATCCGATGAGGCCCGCGGTCAGCGCGAGGCAGAGATGAGGGCAGATGTTGAGATGAGGGATGATGCTCAGTCATGATTCTGGGTTGTTCTTTTTGAGTTTGGATATCTTTTTGGATAGAGTTTTAAGTTATTATGGGTTAGTATAGGGTTATAGGATGGTTAGGGTAGCAACCTTGAACATATAAATCAACCATCCTATTTTTGATGTCTCAAATTTCTTTTGTTACAAACCAAATACATTACAATCCTATAAAGTCCTTTTTGATTTTAAAAAATTATACGCACTATTCTCTTGTGATTACTTGTTTATTTAAGTTTTAAATTATGTATGAACTGCACTGCTATGCATCTATAACTTTGTTGTTTCATCTTCCATTGGTTATTTATAGAGCTTAATGTATGAGTATTATACTTGTATATATCCAATTGGGACTCAGGGTTACTAACCTTTCGTAGCGAACATCTTTTGCGAGTGACCACCAGTGAGGACTTGAAATTGAAACTTATTTAGGGTTGATACTCGTATTCATATTGCGTTTATTTTGATTCTATCAAGTTCACATTCACTACATGTTAAACATTTGCTAATTACCTGTTAAAGATAGCATTTTCTGTGTTTAAAATTTTCAGATATGTTGTTGATATATCTGTAGATGAAACTCTTAATGTGTACATAGTATTGTTTTATCTTTAAATTCTTTATCACATGATTCTTTTATTCTTTCATGTTTGTGGGTACCATTTCTACAAACCCTCACGAGACTGCACTCGTCCGCTAGGGGTTACCTTAGTGGTTTAAAAGGCTTGTTGCATATGCTAAATGCAATCGCGATTCCCTGCGAAAGTGGCATTTTCAAATTATAGTTTCAATTTTTCATTTTCCATAGTATAGCTATTTGCTAAGAGACTAGCAAAACCTAAGTTGGGGAGTGTGATTGTATCACAATCATGCTTTCAAACTATGGTATTATTGTGCTCTCTTATATAAATAGTTGCGTAATAATATCCTGTTTTATATAAATTCTGAATATCTTGATTAATTTCTCTTTCATAAGAAAGTCGTCACTCATGGAGTCTTGCCTATCGTCACAGGTGATACATATTTTGTTAAAATTGATAGGTGTTGAAGTATAAAAGGCTGCAGAAGAATTAGGTGTTTTTATGTCTAAACCCAGCCTCTTTAGCATACGCATTATAAAAATCATACGCTTCTTCAAGGGCATCAAAATTCTGCCCCAACTTAGGTGTTTTTATGTCTGCAACTTCTGGGATGTAATTCCCACTTGAACTCTCATATTCCATCCTATTAATTAAATTCAATGAATATGCAAAAAATTAACACGCTTAAAGGCATTGAAATGAGGGATGAGAAATTTAAATGTCACCGTTCAACATACAAAATGTCACCATTCAACCTCACTGTACATGCTTTCAAAAATAAACACCAGTCTATTTTAAGTGCGTAGATATATTACTAAAGGTTGAAAAAAATTTGGAAATTACTAACTAAAAATAGACATATTTGAAAAAAGTTCATCCCAATCACACCCTATGAAGCACCAAACGAAATGGAAAAATCTCGTTGATATCATAACGAATAAAATTTCAACCTAGCTAATTAGGTTGCCTCCATATAGCCAAATTTAGATTAAAATTCATAAAATTGAAGTTGAATTAGATGGCCCTCTTCTGTATGTCATACTTGCAAAAAAATCATAGTGATCCGACGGTTGGTTTTTAAAGACCAGTGAGGTTAAAAAAATGGTGATATTCTGTAGAACAAAAAAGTTGCATATTTTCACAATAGCATTTTTCAAAAACCAACCGTTGGATCACTAAGTTTTTTTGCAGGCATGACATTTGTGAAACCATTGAAGGAAAAATAAATAATTAAATAAATAAAAACATAAAGTAACCACTTTCAAGATTCAAGAGATAAATTTTATTTTCATTTTTTGTAACACTTCTTTGTGGTAATACATCTAGGTCTCAAGTGTGAGTGTTTGGAACGGATCCCTAGCATCACCATAAGGATAAAAATGGCCTACAAGGAGATAGAAACAAGAGAAAAAAAAAAAACTTGAAAACCATCGACTTCAACCGGAGGAATGGCTAGCAAATGATAAAACCCTTATGAAAAATTTGAATGAGAAGACTTCTAAGACTTTCAACTGAAATTTTTTGAGTAAAATTAAGCTCTTTCTTACATTGAATTTAATTTTTACCGCTTTGTTAACAATACAAATATGATTACTTGGAGAAGAATCAAGTATCTAGATGCCAATATGATATTAAAAAGAAAATTACACTGCCCTCCCTGAAGGTTTGTTGAAAATACGAGGACCTATTCGTAATTTTTGAAAATTACACTTTCTTTAACTTTTTGCATATAATTACAGAGACACACCCTCCGTCAATCTGCCTCTAGTGAGATGGATGGAAATACATGATATCTACTTCAAATTTTATCAAAATATCTGTTTAATCCTAATCTTTTATGTGACCAATGAGAAGGGGCTTTTTCATGCCATGATAACTAATTGTTCGAAATTTGAACTTATTGGAAAATGTTCGCAAGCAACAAATTTTGAGCCATACTGTTATTTATTATGGTTACAAGACATTTTTCAAATCCTCAAAAGGTTTTTCCTGCTTGTTTAAAAATTACTACTATAGTTTTGATAAAATGTAACCCATTGAAAATTACAGTGAGCATTACTCCAAATTTTTTTTTTAATGAGGAGGCCTTGGATTGAGTAGTGTAACTATAGCCACATCCTTTGGGTCAACACAAAATGATTGATTAGTTCAGTTACAATACTGTCAAAGATACTGTTGATAAACATATTCTGCAAGTGGTCTTGGATTAAGTATATACACATGGTCCTAGATTGCATTTGTATAAGATCAACCTCACTTTTGTAGCTGCCGGAGAGGAGCTGTAGAGAGAGAGAGACCGCAGGTGAGAGCGCAACGGTTGCCGCTGCCGGAGAGCTCGCGGATGGCTGAATCGATGGGTGGTGGGTTCGAATGGATCTCCTGATAGCTGAGTTGCTTCTCTTCGTTTGGGGCAGCAAATGCGAGATTCAGGTTCGTATTGTGAGAGGGTTGCCGCTGCCGGAGAGTTCGCAGCTGCTACAGAGATGGAGAAATCGCAGGTGAGAGAGGAGTGAGGTTGTCAACGGAGCGTTCAGTTGGGTCAATAGAGCTTGTCAATGGAGCGTGAGGTTGTCAAACCCATTCGTCGTCTGCCGGAGAGCCATTCGGATTTTTCACCGTCGCCGGAGAAGTCGCCGCTGGTACAGAAACGGAGAGATAGCAGGTGAGAGAGGAGGGAGAGGGGAGAGGTATGGCTTTTGTAGTCTGGAGTTTGTTTGGGGTAGATTGACGAATGAGTTTCTTGGTACACGAGCCAGCTACCCCCTTCTTTAAGCTTTGGACCCAATTGAGTTTACCGCCACATTATCTATTCCTATAAGCCTTTGATCTTAAGCATATCTGACGGCTAAACAGGATGGACCGCAAAAAAAAAAAAAACGAGATGGACCCCAACCGATCACTTTTGTATATATATATATACTTCCTTATTTTTCCACATTGGACCTCCTAATGACTATAACCTAATTATAACTTTATTAATTAAATCGACTATCTACACGTGCAAGTTGGCTGCGTTTGTCAGCAAGTCAACAAAACGATGGGTGAGGTGTGAACGCATTTAATGTGTAAGGTGTGAATGCATTTAATGGGTAAGGTGTGAATGCATTTAAAAAATTCAAGTTAAATGCCCACACAAGTCAGCAATATGATTGAAAATTATATGTCGACCAACCACCTATATCAACCCTATTATTAATTCTTTCATTTTTATATTCTTTTTCAACCACCCCACTTGACTTTCATTCACAAATTCAGACGGAAATCACGGAGGTCGGTTCATCGGCATTTGGAAAGTCTTCGACGCTGAACTAACTGGTCGAATGGTCTGTTGGACTTTTGAGAAATTGATTTCTTTTAATTGCAACTTGATCCAAATGTTTATAAATTTTATAAAAGCCACCCCACAACTTCTTAATTTTATAAAAGCCACCACATAATTTCTCAATTTTACAAAAAAACCCCAACATTTAAATTAAAAAAATTTTGGGTTATCATAGTTTTAGGCATAAAACCCATATAATCCCAAATTGATATTTCTTTCATAAATCCGTTAATCAAAACCATATATTTAGATCTAAGAGATACTAAAACACCAAAACTTCTCTCAAACTAGAAATCAAACGGTTATACTTCCATAAATTTGAAAATACTCAACTTCAAAAGTGAAAACTAAGCTTAAATATAAGATAGGCTTACTTTAAATAAAAAAGGATGAATTCCGTTGACTTTTTCAGCGAGAATCCGGTCACCTCTCCTCCTTCATCACGGCCCTCACTCTTTTCTATTATTTACAAGATCAGCCGGCAGCCCAGCTCCGATCACCCAATAATAAAATAGTCTATCTTTTATCCATATATATATACTTCTTTAACTTTATTAATTAAATTGACCATTTAGATATGCAAGTTGGCTGTGTTTGTCAGCAAGTTAAGTAATTAATGGGTAAGGTGTGAACGCATTCAAGTTAAATGCCCACACAAGTCAGCAATATGATTGAAAATTATATGCCGACCAACCACCTAATATCAACCCTATTAATAATTCTTTCCACAGACAGACAATAATTAAAGCGAAAATCAAGGCACCGCCTTCGTCGGCATTCAAAAGACTTTTCCCTAGAAATTTGATTGCCCAAAAGGTAGATTGTCTTATTAAGAAATTATCTTTCTCAAATTGCGACTTTACCCAAAACTTCTCAATTTTATAAAAGCCACCCCACAACTTCTTAATTTTATAAAAAACCACCACATAATTTGTTGGCCCAAAATATCTCTAGAGGGGGGTGAATAGAGTATTGGCAATTTAAAAATTGATTTATAAATGGGATAGAGTGTTTTTGAAAACTTAAAATTTTGATAACTAGAATGCAAGATTAAATATTAACTCAGCAAAATATATAAAGCAAGTAAATAAATTTAAATGCAAGAGAAAGTGTTAGAGAGATTCAAACACAAGGATTTTAACGTGGTTCGGTCTCCGCCTAAGTCCACGCCTCAAGATCTTCGTCTTGAGGATTAATCCACTATCAATATCACTTCCGGTGTAGATTCAAACCTTTACACAACCTTCTTTCACGGTGGAAGACTCTCACCAAACAAGGTTTATGCAAAACCTTACACTCACTAGAAATACAAGTGAAGATGGATAAGCATCAATATGATTCTCAACAACACTGAGAATACATAAAATAATCTCTCAATAATATCTCTCAAAGATTTAAACTAATTTGCTCATAGAGAGAATTACAGGGATTGAGTCATACAAGAATGATGGACACTTGTAAGCTACAATAGTGTATATGATTGGGTGTGCAATTAAGCTTCATGGCAAGAGTATTTATAGCCTTAGAAATCAGCTATACGTTGGAGCGTTTTGGCAATCTGCATATTCAAATAGGTTTGAAAAATGGAACAAATCCGTTTGGAGGTGTAGCCATATTTGAATCAGCATTAACAACGTCAAATATTTCAGCAGCAGCTTTGACAATTATTCCAACAGCATACATGTCAACTATTCCTGCAGAATACTTATTTGCATTTACTTTCAAATACTTTTACTTTCATTTACTTAAGTTTACAATGTAAATAAGGAAGTACCCCCCCATTTGGATTCAATGGAAAATACTAGAAAATCAAATTCCTAATAAATCAAAATGTAAAAAATCAGTTTTAGTACAAAAAATAATTTTTATCAACAGTCTCAAAAATTTATCTATCAAGTAGGATAATATATACCATGTATAAAAGCTCCCTTAAGACTGTGCTCAGTTAATGAGTATATAGGGATCAATTATCGCCGAAAATTATTTTGAAAATCTCAGTATATCAAAAATTCATTTTTTATACTTAGCCAAATTTTTCATAGGGAATAGTTTTTCTAGGAATAGTAACATCTTCAACTCTTGAGCCTCCAATTCATGTATTTTGTTGTCCATTTGTTTGCTCCTGTCTTTCTTGAAAATCTGTCTTACAAATTTAACATTTAAGCACAAGATATTAGGATAATGCAGTGGCAATTGTTTGTTATCATTGAAAACATATAACATATGCTGGATTGGAACCATTTAGGCTAACATAACTTTTAATTTTTTTAAAAATACCCTAACATTTAAAATAATAAAATGTTAAAATTTTTTGGGTTATCACAGCACTTCCCTCTCATTTTCTCTTTTTGAATTTGGTTTGACCAAGCTGCGTAGGAGAGTCTAGACCTCTCCATCTTTTTTCCCTTCTTGGCAGAGAGATAACAGGTGAGAGACAGAGAGATAGCAGGTGAGAGAGGAAGGAGAGGGGTGAGGTATGGCTTTTGCAGTCTGGAGTGTGTTTGGGACAGATTGACGAATGAGTTTCTTGGTTCACGAGCCAGCTACCCCCTTCTTTAAGCTTTTGACCCAACTGAGTTTACTGCCACATCAACTATCCTATAAGCCTTTGATCTTAAGCATATCTGACTGCTAAATGGGATAGACCGCAAAAAAAAAAAAGGGATGGACCCCAACCAATCACTTTTGTATATATATATATATACTTCCTTATTTTTCCACAGTGGACCCCCCAATGACTATAACCTAATTATAACTTTCTTAATTAAATTGACCATCTAGACGTGCAAGTTGGCTGCTTTTGTCAGCAAGTCAACTAAACGATGGGTGAGGTGTGAACGTATTTAATGGGTAAGATGTGAATGCATTTAATGGGTAAAGTGTGAAGGCATTTAAAAAATTCAGGTTAAATGCCCACACAAGTCAGCAATATAATTGAAAATTATATGTCAACCAACCACCTATATCAACCCTATTATTAATTTTTTCCATTTATATTCATTTTCAACCATCCCACTTGACTTTCAATCAAAAATTCAGACAGAAATCACGGAGGTCGTTTCATCGGCATTTGGAAAGTCTTCGACGCTGAACTAACTGGTCGAATGGTCTGTTGGACTTTTGAGAAATTGATTTCCTTTAATTGTAACTTGATCCAAATGTTTATAAATTTTATAAAAGCCACCCCACAACTTTTTAATTTTATAAAAGCTACCACATAACTTCTCAATTTTACAAAAATACCCCAACATTTATAAATCAAAAAATTTTGGGTTATCACAGTTTTAGGCATAAAACCCATGTAATCCCAAATTGATATTTCTTTCACAAATCCATTAATCAAAACCATATATTTAGATCTAAAAGATACTAAAACACCAAAACTTCTCTCAAACTAGAAATCAAACCGTAGTACTTCCAAAAATTTGAAAATACTCAACTTCAAAAGTGAAAACTAAGTTTAAATATAAGAGAGACTTACTTTAAATCAAAAAGGATGAATTCCGTTGACTTTTTCGGCGAGAATCCGGTTACCTCTCCTCATCCCTCATGGCCCTCACTCTTTTCTATTATTTACAAGATCAGCTGGCAGCCCAACTCCCATCACCCGATAATAAAATAGTCCATCTTTTATCCATATATATATATACTTCTTTAACTTTATTAATTAAATTGACCATCTAGATATGCAAGTTGGCTGTGTTTGTCAGCAAGTTAAGTAATTAATGGGTAAGGTGTGAACGCATTCAAGTTAAATGCCCACACAAGTCAGCAATATGATTGAAAATTATATGCCGACCAACCACCTAATATCAACCCTATTAATAATTCTTTCCACAGACAGACAATAATTAAAGCGAAAATCAAGGCACTGCTTTCGTCGACATTCAGAAGACTTTTCTCTAGAAATTTGATCGGCCAAAAGGTAGATTGTCTTATTGAGAAATTATCTTTCTCAAATTGCAACTTTACCCAAAACTTCTTATTTTTATAAAAGCCACCCCATAACTTCTTAATTTTATAAAAAACACCACATAACTATTTAATTTTTTTTAAAAATACCCTAACGTTTAAAATAATAAAATGTTAAAATTTTTCGGGTTATCACAGCACTTCCCTCTCATTTTCTCTCTTTGAATTTGGTTTGGCCAAGCTGCGTAGGAGAGTCTAGACCTTTCCATCTTTTCTTCCCTTCTTGGCCCCCACCACTCTCTCATCTTTCCTGACAACTTCTCTTCAATTCTTCAACTACTTCCCAACCCTTTGTTTTATTATCATCATTTGTCAACAAAGATGACAACTTTTCACTCTTTTTATCTCTCCACAAAAAAGTAAGTTGTTTGCTTGTGAAATATTTTCGAAAAGAGAGCACATATTTCAAATACATGCACAAACCGTCCCACTACCTAGCATAATGAAAATGGTTATTTAAAATAACCCAACTATTAATATATATATATATATATATATATATATGTGTGTGTGTGTGTGTGTGTGTGTGTGTGTGTGTGTGTATAAAAGTTAGTCAAGTTATCACAATGCATGCAAGACTTACCTTGCTGCAGCAAACTTCACTCTCTGCACTCTGAAAATTCGTAAATACGAAAGTTTGAATTGCGAAGAACATAGCCTGCAGCTCACCTCTATTTATAGGAGGGAAATTGGGACATAGAGGGAATTATTTGATTCCTCCCCAATCAACCCGACATCATTGGGAGGGCGGTTTGTCCTCATTCGGAAAATCGTCTCCGACAATCCACCGGCGTCTAAAGTAGATCGTCGTATTGAGAAATTTGATTTTCTCAATTTGTAATTTGATCCAAATCTTTATCAACTTCATAAAAGCAACCCCACAAATTCTTCAATTTCAAAAACCACCCCTTAGCTTCTTAATTTTATAAAAATCAATTTCTTAATTTTATAAAAACCACCCCACAAATTTCTTAATTTTAGCCAAGAATCATGTCTTTCATAATAGAAGCAAACATATTGATACTCGATATCATTATATTAGGGAGTACATCACAAGAAAGGATGTACAAATTGAGTATGTAAAGTCTCAAGATCAAGTTGCGGATATTCTGACTAAGCCACTGAAGATTGATGATTTTGCAAGAATAAGAAATTTGCCTGGTATCGTAAAACAAGTTTAAGAGGGGGTGTTGAATTATAAACATGTTTTAAGATAAGGATAATATGAGTAGGATGGTGGAATGATTCAACAACCAATAAGAGGAGTGATTAAGCAATCAATGAAGGAGATAAGATTCAATAATGAAGGATGTGTTGTATGGTTGTGATTAATTTGTAATTTGTTTAATGAGTGGTTTAGATTAGTTCAATTCAGCTATAAATAGGCTGTATTTCAATGAGTTAATTATCAATTCAAGTACTGCATAGAATTGATCCTATAAAGTGCCACCCCATAAATTCTTCAATTTCAAAAACCACCCCTTAGCTTCTTAATTTTATAAAAACCACCTCACAACTTTTCAATTTTACAAAATAGCCCAACATTTAAAATAATAAAATGCTAAAATTTATGGGATTTCACATATTCACTGTTCCTTTGGCTGCTCACTATTCATTTGGCTGTTCCATAAAAATCACATGGACTCTACTATTCTAATGGAGGCTTTACTGTAGTTAAGTTTATTTTTCAACATGACTCATTTATACAATCGAATACAACTCATTTGCACCTCTGTTACAATATTTACTAAAATGCTATTGCATCATTTTAATTATAAAAATGCCACCACACCAAACTATCTTGTGCTTCCAAGTGCCCATATATGTATGCTCACACATTCCTACAAAACTAGCCAACTGTTCCATGCATACAACATGTTTGATACCACTTTGCTACACTAATAGTCATAACGTAATATTTACCAAAATGCCACTGTGTCATTTTAATTACAACAATAATACTAGACTATTTTGTGCTACTAATTGCCCATATGTGCGCCCACATATTCTCACAAAACTAGCCAACTGCTAAACCCATACTGCATGTTTGTTGTCACTTTGTTCATTAATTCTCACAACTTAATATTTACCAAAATACCACTATATCATTTTAATTACAAAAATGCTGTCGTATCATTTTAATTACAAAAATGACAGTAGAGAAAAAGAATATGTTGATACTATTGTATAAAAGAATAGTATATGTGAGAACCTAAAAATTTAAAATGCTAATTATGTGATTAAGTATTCATTGCTATGTACTTAAGTGTTAAATTAGTGTGATTATATAGTAATTGATGTGTGCTTATGTGTTAAATGCTTGTTAAATGACGTGATAAGTGAAATGAAGTAGATGTGTTTTGAAATATGTAGGAAGGTCGAATTAGTAAAGAAAGTTGTTATATATATATATATATATATATATATAGATGGGTGTTTATGAAAGGAAATGAATTTTTAAAATGAAAAGATATGAAATTACGAAATTAACCAAAACAATTTTAAAAAGGACATTTATGTCCTAGTAGG
>JAESVK010069639.1:0-12556 GCA_017140935.1 Hamamelis virginiana
AAAAACAGGAGATGAATTTGTGTAAATGGACTTTTGTCAAAAACCACTTGTGGAGTTGCCCATAGAGTGAAGAAAGAATGACCGTGGTTTTGGAACAGGAGCTTGGAAAAGGACTGAGGAGCCAAATGGAGAAGAATGTGTAGATTTTTTCTTATATATTCGTGTCTTCCAAATGAATTCTGGGACGGCCAATAACTAGTATTAACCCGCCACTTGCGTGTTCGGATATGCTGGTGAGCAGCAAATGCCGTGGAGATGGCAACACCTCAGCGATTTTCCAAATCTAATGGCCCAAGCTCAAAATGCGCAATGAAGGTGTCGTTTTGGCCCAAATGACTTCCCCTTTAACCCCGTTAGTGTGTTAAAGCTGACTGAACGGCACTTTTTTGCCAAAAAATTTTCCCACCAACTTCTCTCTCCTCCCTCCTAAAACAAGTTGGATACCCTCATCATGACCGAAATTTCCTCTCTCTCTATCCCCTACCCAAAGTTCATCTCTTTCTCTCATCAAAGCATCATTGATACAGTGCAGTGAAAGATTTTGATCACAATATAAACAATATACAAGATTTTTATATTATACACAACCATATTATTTCTCTCTCATCAAAATCACAACTCTTTATTGCAAGATTTGGATCTACACAGCTGCACATCTCAAGATCTCCATCAATCTCCCGCATCACTGCCACACCAGGTAAGCCATTGGTTTATGTTTATTTTCTATATGAGAAAATTATAAATTTTAGTGAGATCTATTTGCAAACGAGGGTGATATTTTGTAAATTATATTTATGAGTTATTGAGAAATTGAAAAAAAAAAATAGACACAATAAATTTTCCCAAGAACGAAAACCAGTGTTTTAAAAAAAAAATACCCATAGTCAATCACAAAGATTGTAGGATTGGCTATTGTAACAGTCGACTGTTAACATTTATTTAGTCGACTATTAGAGTGTTGGTTTTGTAAATTATATGTTTATATTTATAATTATTAGTTTATATACATGTGGTTGCACTTGAATGTGTGCTGTACAGTTGATTGTTATATGGATAATGTGTGCATAATGCAAATTTTGTTATGATATTTTTTCTTTGTGGACATGATGTGTGCAAACTCTTACCCTACTGAATATTCTCATTTTATCAATTTAATTGGTACAATTGATTGAGTATGGATATTAGTAATGAAAGGAATGTTGACAATTGTGAAGATATTCCCAAATTGGGTATGGAGTTTGATAGCGAAGAAGCAACATATAATTTTTATAACGACTATGGGAGAAGGGTTGGATTTAGCATTAGGAGAGGTAGTGTTGGTAGAACTAAAAAGACGAAGGAGTTGACATCAAGAATTTTTCTTTGTTGCAAAGAGGGTGTTCGTGATAACAAAGGAATGGACCAATTGCCAAACAATCTAAGAGCGGAAACAAGATGTGGTTGCAATGCTCATATGAGTATAAAGATAAACAGGGAGAATGGTAAATTTGAAATATACACATTAACGGTGGATCATAACCACAAGCTTGTTCCTGCGCGGTGCTCCTATATGATGGGGTCACAACGTAGGATTTTTGATTTGCATGAAACACAAATTGAATTGGCCGAACAGTCTGGAATTCCTCTTAGGTCTGCGTATGAGTTACTTGGTAGAGAAGCTAGAGAAAGGGAAAGTCTCGGTTTCATTAAACAAGATCAGAAGAATTACTTACGAGGTAGAAGACAGAAAATCTTGGCATTTGGGGAAGCTGGTAGCATATACGAATACTTTAAAAAACAATCATTCAAGAATGACTCATTTTACTCCGCTGTCCAGTTTGACAGTGAGGAATTAATTACAAATATTTTTTGGGCTGATGCAAGGATGATAATGGATTATCGTATATTTGGTGATGTGGTGAGTTTTGATACAACTTACAAGATAAATAAGGAGCATCGGCCGTTTGCTGTTTTTGTTGGGTTCAATCATCACAGGGAGACTGTAGTGTTTGGTGCGGCATTGATGTATGATGAAACAGCAGAGTCTTACAAATGGTTATTTAGGACGTTCTTGGAAGCAATGTGTAACAAGTCTCCAAAAATCATTTTAACGGATCAAGACGCTGCCATGACCATTGCTGTCAAAGAGGAGTTCCCATCAACTTTTCACCGTCTATGTAAGTGGCATATAATGCAGAATGGGCTGAAGCACACAAATAATATTGGGAATCGCGATCCTGATGCTTGTACTATAAAATATAAGATTGCATACCTCATGGATAATATTGATTCAGATGATGAATTTTTAGAAGAGTGGAATTGTATGCTTGAAGAACACGATGTTCGGGAGGATAGGTGGCTGAAAATGTTGTTTGATGCGAGGCAAAAGTAGGCACATTGCCATGTTAGTTATGAATGGTCTACTGGTATGAAAAGCACACAACTGAGTGAAAGTTTTAATGCATGCCTGAAAAATTATTTGAAGTCTGATCATGATATTGTGCAATTTTTTATGCACTTTAAGAGTGTTCTATCCAACAAGCGTGAGGCTGAACTGAGTTCAGAATTTATCCACAGGTTGCCCAAAATTTCCATAAAGATAAGAATGATCGAGCAAGCAGCCTTAATCTATACTCGGCAACCGTTTCATGAATTTCAAGAAAAATATATGAGATCTCTTGAATTAACCACTCATTCTCGTGACCATAATGATGCAGGAAATATGGTGTACAACATTGGTCTCCACGGTTGCCAAAGGTTATATTATCTGACCCGGGATGGCATTAATGATTGGTTGTCTTGCAGTTGTGGGCGGTTTGAAACGAAAGGAATCATATGTAGGCATGCTCTAAAAGTGTCGAGAGAGGACATTAACCCTAATGAACTCCCTCGTCAATATATTCTAAAAAGATGGTCTCGAGATGCAAAGTCCACTTCAGTTCAAGATAGGCAAGGTCGATCAATTGTTGAGGATGCAAAATTGAAAGAATCAGAGAGGTACAGAAACATTTGTGCATTTTATAGAAAAATGGCTGTTAGAGCTGCACAATCTCATAATACATACCTACATGTTATGGAAAAAAGGGAGACAAATACAAGATGAGGTAGAAGACATATTTCTTAAAGAGATAGATAAACTCTTGAGCGCAGACAATACTACCACAACACATTTAGTTGATGCAACAACCAATAATAGGGTGGCAAGCACATTAAATTCAGCTACTCCCACTAATGGAGAGTCAAACACTTTAAATTCTGCTGCTCCCAATAGACAAGCAAAAGGACTAAAGGTGAGAACTGATACTTACCGGAGCAAGAAAAAACAGAGAAGTACATTGGAGAATGCAATGTCGAAGGCAAAGAAAGTCGCAAAAAAAGTAAGGTCAACTATTTGTATTTTGGTTTTCCTATAAGTAATCGTACATAATTCATCATATGTTTTGCAGAAAACTATGCAAGCGCGAGAACATCGTCAAAATAATGACAATGTCGTATACACTCCTCAGCCACCCAACACAAGTCAAACACACATTTCTTCACAAATGTCGTGTTATGTTCCTCAAATGGATAGTGGTGCAAGAGCATTTTACTCCAATTCTCCCAATTATGGGGAGCCAAGCAATTTTGATGCTAATCAAATTCTTTTCGAAGATGATGCTGGATGGCTACCTGCATTTCAATCGTCACAAGTCATTACTAAACCTCAATCATCGCAGGTATGTTACAAGTTTGTCAAACATTATCTCTCGCAAATATGTTAACTGAAATTGGGATTTTAACTGTTTAAATTAATTCACTTAATGTCATAGGTGGTGGACTTGAATGAACTGGTGCAATGGAACCCAAGTGCACCTTTTGAACTTGATTTGTCACTGTATGTATAATTTTTTTAATTTTTATTTTATGTAAAATAAAATTAGGCTTGCTTGATAGCATAAAAATAGTTAACTAATTTTATTGTTGTGTGATTTTAACTTGCAGGTGATAATTTGGATCCTAACTGGACAAGGATTTTATAATATATATTCAAATAGTTGACTATACAAGATATAAAGTCGACTATATGCTTGCAGTCTATTATTCATGTAGAGGCTTCGAGCATATAGTCGACTGAAGTTTTAATATAGTCGACTATATGCTCGCATGGGTATATTCCTGCAGAGGTTGCGAGCATTTAGTCAATTAATTACATAAGATAGTTGACTGAGATAAAATTTTTTGCATTACAAAATTTCGCACGTAGACATAGTCGACTGAGATTTACTATAGTCGACTATATGATCAGCTTATATAAGCGCGCATTTGGGGGGAAAATTGCAACTCTTCATCTTATTTTCTGAATCGGTGTAACCTTTCAACCCTTGTACCCATTCGATATTCCCTAACCAGTGCAAAGGTTTGATTTTTGCCTATAAAATCTATCCATCTCACTTTCTTTTCCTATACATTGAGTTTTAACTTTATAGAACCTCCAGTTTTCGGATTCACAGTGGCGTCAACAAGTCAAAAGGGGAAGAGGGCAAGGAAGAGCAACTCTCCGCTGAAGAAGAAGAACAAAAAAGCAAAGAATGAAGATTCGGAGGCGAAGTGGTTTACAAAGAAAGGGACTTTAGAGAAATACAAGTCGAATTATGCATATAGGAAGGTATGCCATGGAAAGCAAGTAACTGAATCATTTTTTACTTTGAATTTTTCTGTTATTTCTGCTAAATTTCAGTCTGTATACTGGACTCCACTCATCTCTCTCGGTGTTCCGTCATACCCTGAATGTGTTAGGTTGTTCTATGTTAACCTAGTCTATATTCCCAACTCTAATGCCTTCAAAACTAATGTTGAAGGAGTCACCTTTACCTTTGATAGTGACACAATAGCCGAAGTTCTAGCAATTTCCCGTTCACCCATTACTGTTTTATGTACTGCTGAAATAGAAAGGGTTGAAGAGTTTGATAGGGTAAGTGCTCTTAATAAACTATATGGTCTGACAAATCTGGAATCTCGTGATAAAGTCAAAGCCTCTAAGCTGACTATCGTTAGTCGCGTCATTCATCATGTCATCACTCACAACATTATTCCAAGGGCTAGTTATAGGGAAACTATAACTGCTTTAGATGTATTTCTGATGTGGAGTGTTGTTAATGAATACCCTATTGACCTCCCAAATCTGATTTGTTGTGAGATGCGTGCTTGCATTCTGAGGCACCATCAATCTTTACCATATGAGATGTTGATCACAAAATTGTTAGAGTATTTAAATACCCTCTAAAGGAAGAAATTGATGTTAAAAAGCACTGTAACAGTGATACTTATACAGACACAACTTTGAGGAAGATGAAGCTTGATAAAATTGACGACGTGTGAGTCCATCGACGCGACCGCGTACGTTTGCCTCGTGGGGAGGAAGAATTTGTTCAAGAAATGAGAAATGAAGCAAATGCCCCTTCCCAAATGCAGCAGGCAAATTCGCCTATAGCAGACATGGAGGTCATTGTTCAGGGACTTGCCAAACTCACTAATGAAGTGGCAAATATGAATCAAAATTTATCTACTTTGTCATCTCGAGTTCAGAAGCTCGAGAATGTTGTTGATGAAATAAGCCAAGAGATTGCCATGGTGAGTTTCAAATGGGATCTAATTCAGAAAACATTTGAAGACGGGTTTAAGGAAGCAAAAGAAAAGTTCAATGGAATTAGTGCAGACTTGCTGGTGTTAATGAAAAAAGCTCATAAATGATCTTTGGTGTGTTGTGTAAATTGTTTTTTTTTTTTTTTTTTGGGTACATTTGGGTGCTTGTATAATTTTTTGGTACAAATGGGTGTTGGTGGTTTTATTGGATACATTTGGGTGTTGGTGGATTTTTTGGGTACAAATGGATATTGGTGGTTTTTTGGGTGCATTTGGGTATGGGTGTTGCCTGTTGGTGTTGGGTGTTGGTGGTTTTTTGCAGGGGGAAGTATGGGTGTTGGTGGTTGGCTGTTGGGTGTTGGTGGTTTTTTGCAGGGGGATGTATGAGTGTGGGGTGTTTTTTGCAAGGGGATGTATGGGTGTTGGTGGTTTTTGTTGGGTATATTTAGGTGTTGGTGTTGGGTGTTGGTGGTTTTTTTCAAGGGGATGTATGGGTGTTGGGTGTTGGTGGTTTTTTGCAAGGGGATGTATGGGTGTTGGGTGCGTATGTGTTGGTGGTTTTTTGCAAGGGGATGTAAGGGTGTTGGGTGTTGTTGTGTTAGTGGTTTTTCAGTTGTTCTCTATAAATGTTGGTGGTTTTTAAGTGTTTTTTTTTCTTTTCTTTTTTTTTTTGGGACATGTAATAAAAGCTGTTGATGAAGGGAATATATGGGTGTTGTGTAATAGAGATTAGTTGGGTTACCCAATATGAAATGATAAATTTGGGTTGTGATGATGTCGAAAATCACCGAATATAAATTTGTAGAATCAGAGAGGAAAATACGAAGAATGGACGTTAACTTCTACTCATGGTCACCGGTGAGGTGCCTGCCAATTAAACTCCGACGGTCAAGTTAGAAATCAGATGAATGAATAAGTGATTGAGAGCTAGGGGGTGTGAGCGGAGCGTACCTTGAGTCCGTTGAGCATGCCCTTATATAGTTGATTTAGGTTGTCTGACTACAGCATGATGGAGTTGTTAAGTAACCTAATCCACCCTGTTCACTCTCAATCACATTTAATGTTTGAGTGATCACTCCTCACGATCATTAATGGAAGGCCTTACTTAAGCCATCATTTTGTACTTTTACCTATGATTGATTTGAGGCTCTGACACCCTAAACATCATTCACGCAGGATCCACAGACCTAACCGTCCCATCGGTCAGATGAGATTAGACAGATTGATGTAGGTAGTTGGTAGAGCTGATCGGGATACATAAACCCTGAGGTAAACGACGAGTCCCTTGGCAGGTCCAATGAGTAGATCGGGTATTAATCTGGTCGGGGAAGCCAAATTATTCGGATCAGGTTTTGATATTTACAATTACTTCGGGATTACGAAACCTGATCATAACTGGTCGGTTTTTACCCTCTTCAGGTTGTATACGGTTTATTTTGGCTACATTAATATGAAATGATACATTTTTGGACATGATTGTGTGAATGTTTTGGTCACCCAATATATCACATATTGTTTACTTAGATTGATGGTAGAGTTTGGATGGTTTATAGTAGTCTTTGTATGAATAGCTGTACAGGAAATTTGATGTTGTAAAATTTAGGTTGGGTATATTGCAAGTTGACTATATTTGGTTATACACATAATATAGTTGACTATATAACTATATAGTGGACTAGTTTACCTTAAATTCAACAAAAATATGTATTGCAACATTTTTTTTTACCAACTTTCCCATAACAAACATAGTACTTGAATGCGAAACAACCAATGCACGCCAAAAATTTGTATGGATGGGGCATGTTAGGTCTTTTACAGGAGGACTATATTTGGTTATACACATTCGATAGTCGACTATGTAACAATACAATTCATTATTTTACCTTATATTCAACAAATTTATGTATTACAACATTTCTTATCCAGTTTTCAACAGCAAACAGAGTCAAAACGGAACAAGATAATATTGATATTAATAATTTATGTGAATACATGTAATGTAACATAAACTACAACCACCAACCCTACTATAAAAACATATTCTTTTACATCGAGGTAAGTTTTCTTTTTTACTTTGGTTTTCCAATACACACAAGTGACTTTGAATCTCTGCCACATGCTTTTGAAGTTTTTTTTTCTCAGTCAGTAGCTCTAATATAACTTGAATTGATCGTTTGGTGAACGGCTTCTTATCATGCCACGTGAAGAATCCGCAATGGTTGGTCGTCTCATAGTTAACACATCCGTAAAACCTTCGTCCAATGTTTACATTTGTCCATGATGTTCTCAATGGTGCTACTATTTCACAATGACACAATGGTGCAAACTTGATCGCTGGAAATACGGGAGGTTAAATTCCGTATTTACGGTCAATATTAATTCATTTATAATCTACCCTATATTTAACCTCAATTCGAAGAGAGTGGTAAGCACGGGTGTCGGTCCACAGAGACTAGTAATGAAAATCGGTTAAGTCAATTCACTTTTGGTGAAAAAGACATTTTCCATTGGGTAAATTTGGTTGATTAACTGATTTTTTTAACGGTAATTGCAAGTCAAACTGCCAAGTACAACATAATAAATTAAGTATCACTGACAGAAAATAAGTCAAACATATAAGGACATAATTGCAACATAAATAGCAGAAATTGAACTTAAATTAAATTACAGAAATTAAACGGGTAGGAATTGAAATTGCATAATTTTAAATAAAGAAAAACCACGTCTCTCCAAGTGGAAGAGGGAATATACTCTACTGAAATTTAAAGTACATAATTGAAAGCATAAATTAATAAAAATCCTCCTCGTAATTCCAAGTGGAAAGAGGGAATATTCTACTGAAATTTAAAGTACAGAATTGAAAGCATAAATTAATAAAAATCATCCTCGTAATTCCAAGTGGAAAGAGAGGATATTCTACTAAAATTGAAATTGCGTAATTAAAAGCAACAATTAAAAGAAATTAAACGGGCAGGAATTGAAATTACATAATTTTAAATAAAGAAAAACCTCGTCTCTCCAAGTGGAGAGAGAGAGTATACTCTACTGAAATTTAAAGTACATAATTAAAAGCATAAATTAATAAAAATCATTCTCATAATTCCAAGTGGAAAGAGGGGATATTCTAATGAAATGAAAATTGCGTAATTAAAAACAACAATTAAAAACTAAAAAAAAAAAAAATTAAAAACCTCTTCTCTCCAAGTGGAGAGATGGACGATTGCATCGTATGTGAAATTGTGTAAATTGGAAAATATTGAAATTAAAAATAGAAACTAAGAATAACAACTAAAAAATAAATTCACTATCTGAAATTAAACTGACTGAACTGAATAGTAGTACAGTATGTGGAAGTAGAAAATAGCCAAGACTTAGATGCACGTGGCATAAAATAATCTATGACTATTTCTGATAAAACCAAACACTCAACTAACAAAGGAAAATAAACTGCTTAACAATTCGAGCGCCTGATGAAATTCAACAACAGAGAAAAACTAAAACTAAACTGCGCGCGCCTTTTTTCTCTTCTGTTTGGCGAGCTTCCCCTTTTATAGAATCATACGAGCTGTTTTTTTTCTTCTGTGCTCTGACACCCTCTGCACCGTTTCATGACTTTCGCTTCCTATCCCGGAATTTTTTCTCCCTCTCTTTTTCTTCTCCTGGTCTTCTTCTCTTTCCCTATCTCCCTCTCTTTGACTTTTCTCTTCTCTCCTTTTATTTCTCTCATATTCTCTCCTATCCCTTTCACTTTCTCTCCCTCTCACTTTCTACACACACACACACACACACACACATGTATATACAGAAGTGCTAATATAAGGTGCACCTGATGCTTCTAGCATCAGGTGCCCTCTTGTAGAACCACTTGGGGTGCAAATTTTAGAAAACTGACCGTTGGATTAGATACCCGAATCATGTATGTCATGCATGTCAAAAATCACAGTGATCCAACGGTTGGTTTCTGAGAAAACTGACTATGAAAAAAATGATAACATTTTAAAGAACAAAAAAGTCTTAGTTTTTCACAGTCAGTTTTCTCAGAAACCAACCGTTGGATCACTGTGATTTTTGGCAGGCATGACATACATGATTGGGGTATCTAATCCAACGGTCAGTTTTCTAAAATTTGCACCGCAAGTGACTTTGCAAGAGGGCACCTGATGGAAGAAGCATCAGGTGCACCTTATATTAGCACTTTTGTATATATTATATATATATATACAAAATATAATTAGTAGAGATCTATATATATATATATATATATACACGTCAAGGATAGACACGCACATTCAACTATAATAGCTTCCCAAAATATAATTAGTAGAGATCTATAGTTATCTCCACAAAAATTATATTTACGGGATCCAAATAGTGACCCATACTCCTGAGATTAGTAGAAATCTATAATTACCGATGAGAGATCAAGTGGAGGAATTCTCGTATACATCTTATACTCTTTCACAAATTGCTGGCGGAATCAACTTCAAAAGAATATGATTAGCAGTGATTTATAGTTACCGATTAAGAACCAGTTACAGATGGAGTCGATAGAGAGGAGTTCTCCATGGATGCTAAAGATCTTTTGGTTGTAGGGCAGATTTTCATTTAGCTTTTTGCTCAAGAAAATCTAAGAAACTGACGGAAAATTTTGCTAGTGGCTGGATCTACTCCTGTCTCCCTACCAATTCATCTCTTTATAAAACTCTCTCAAGCATCAATTATTTGTGAAGAGAAAAAGAGAAAGCAAGATCTGGTTTTCACGGATCATAGTCGGCTGCCGACACTCATGGTATAATCCTGTGTGGACAATCTCACGATACGCGCAGCTTGATTTCACATCGATTTTTACCTGCAATGCAAAACAACAGCAAACCAATTACGCACACCTAATCCATACAACTTTAACCGAAAATAAAGACAGATATAAAAACAAGCTAAAATGCTACTCTTATGCGATATTTGCAACAATTCTAAAATAACTTAAAAGCACTAAAATGACCTAATTAACCTAATTAACATGCCTTTAGGGCTTTAACAAAACTTACTTTGGGGTTTAAATTTTGAAAATTTGAGCACTTATCAAAACTCCGCAATCGAACCTGAATGTCGATGACGCGATGATCGGTTTGACTGTGAAGAGCTGGATGATGCCATCTCGAGTGTTTTACTTGCCTGCAATCTGGTTGAGACATTTTAACAAACATTTACTACTCATCTTCAATTATAATACAACACATATTCACCGCAACTAATTTCTCTTCAATTCAATTCAGTTTTATCACCAAACTATAGCGACAGCTACATGCATATATATACATGAACAAAAACACATATAAAGTATACACACACACACATATATATATTTCGATCTAGGTGGAGAGACAGAGATAGACATACATTCTCGAGAAGCTACTCTGTTCGTGAGAAGAGTTAGTCGTACCTCTAGATAGAACAAGCTATGTTTGGTACGAGAGAAAACGAGCAAGAAATTTGGTGTATAACAGGAGAGAGAAGAAATTTGGGTAAAGAGAGAAATGGAGCAAGAAATTAAGAGATGGAGGAGGGAGAGAAGAAATTTGGGTGATGAAAGAGAGAATGAGATTTATGTGACTGATTGAACGGGAATTTTTGAACAAAAGAGAATCTGAAATTTTTCAAAACATTTCAGACTTAAGTTAAAGGGGAAGCTGGGAGAGTCTTTTGGACCAAAACGACAGCTGCCTTGTGCGTTTTGAGCTTGGGCCATTGGATTTGGGGAATCGCTGAGGTGTCACCATCTCCACGGCTGCTCACCACTTGGTGAACAATTTGCTGCTCACCAGCAAATCCGAACACGCCACTTTGGCACTTTCTTTTGTGTCGGCTCAACTTACCGTCACAGAAGTTCCGACTTTTCTGGCCTCCCAAAAAGAACAACTGGACTAATCCTCAACCAATTCGGCAATTCTTGCTTGCACATATCCCATTTGAATAATGCTATTTAATCTCCCAGTAGACATGGCAGCTTAGGTGGCAGCCACATCTCAACTACTCTTTTACCATCTAATTTATTAAAAATAAAAATAAAATTAATTCTAAAATTTTGGAATTTGCTCGGATCCATTTTCCATTCTGATTTCATTCCATCTTCCTTCCCCTCTCTCTATCTCTCACATGTACACACACGTGCACCATCTCCCTGTTATCTCTTTCTCAAATTTTGGAGATTTAAGAGATAATAGAAAAGGCTTCTATGCAATAGATATTATAGTAAAATCTGTATGTTCAAAATAGTACATGAATTGTTTCGTGAATTATTTTTTAGAAATTAAGCTAGAAATTATAAGTCATGTATAGGGAAAATGAGAGTAAAATCAAAACAAAAGCAGTTGGGCCGACAAAATCAATCCATACCCATTTACCCATCCAAATCCATTTAAATTAATGGGTATGAGTTGGTATATTTTAATAAATGGGTCATAATTGGACCACCCAATTAAACTCAATTAAACTCATTTATAATTGGGTTGGATATGGGTGATCCATGGATACCCAACTAATTAAACTATTATAGATATGATGTTGGCTAGTCTGCTCTCATATTAATAAGGCGTGCAATGGCTTTTTTAATTGTAAGCCTGAATGTAAGCATTAGTAGACGGCACTTGAGCTAGTTTACAAAACTAAACTGAATGTGTGTGTGTGTGTAGAGAGAGAGAGAGAGAGAGAGAGAGAGAGAGATTATATTATAAAGTCTAACTTATTCAAAGTAAGGTGCCTAGAACCAATTGCAATCAAGATTTTGAAAAACTTACCGTTGGATTATATAAATCTCTTATGAATTTCATATTTGCCAAAAATTACAGTGATCCAAAGGTTGATTCTAAAAAAACTGAATGAAAAAAAATGGTGATATTTTAAAGAACAAAAGAATCACAAATTTTCAAAATGACATTTCTTAGAAACCAATCGTTGG
>JAESVK010069640.1:0-11567 GCA_017140935.1 Hamamelis virginiana
ACTCTCTGAAATTAAACTGACTGAACTGAACAGTAGTACAGTATATGGAAGCAAAAAATAGTCAAGACTTAGATGCACGTGGCATAAATATCTACGACTATTTCTAATTAAAACTCAACACTCAACTAACAAAGGAAAATAAATTGCTTAACAATTCTTGCACTTGACGAAATTCAACAACAGAGGAAAAACTAAACTGCAACTGACTGCGTACTAGGGACTTGTGCTTCTTTTTTCTCTCCCTCTGCTCGTTGTGCGAACTTCCTTTTATAGACGCCTTGCGTCTGAATTTCGTCTGTGTTCCGATAACGTTCTGCACCCATGAAGAGTTTCGCGCTGCAATTCCTGCTTATCTGCCCTCTGACACTCTTTCATGACTTTTATCTATTCTCTCACTCTCTCATATCACTCTCTCCCTCTCACACTCTCCCACCCCCTAAATATATATATATTATATATAATAACTATGTAACATAAGTCATGGTAGGCTGTACCTACCATGACTTATGTAACCATATATATATTATTTTATTATTTTATTATTATATTATTTTAATATTAATTAATTAATTATTATTATTATTATTATTTTTTTTACAACTGAAAAACAAATAAATTCACATCGGGTATATATACAAATATTACAAGAATTTCCACAGCTTAAATCTTGAACTTTATAAATCAGTATTTTTTAATCTTAAAAGCTCCAAATCTTCTTGAACCTTTGAGACTTCAAAGAAATTGCACACTTTTTCAGTCTTTGGATGAAAAAAATTGGCAAAATCTCTTCATACGAAAGAATATTCATTAGAATACGGATCGCTTGGAGACTTGGGTCGGGAATGCATCTTGATACTCTTTTACTGATTATTGCATGCCTGGCGAAGTATTCTCTAAAGTCTATGTGCTGGAATATGAAACCGACTGCTTTGAAATGCACGTTGATATAACACATGCACATTCTACTATAATAGCTTCCCAAAATATAATTAGTAGAGATCCCTAATTATCTCCACAAAAATTATATTTACGGGATCCAAACAGTGGCCCATACTCTTGAAATTAGTAGAAATCCATAATTATCGATGAGAGATCAAGTGGATAGATAGAGTCGATAGAGAAGAGTTCTCCATGGCTGCTAGAGAACTCTTAATTGAAGGGCAGACTGACGGGAAATTTTGCTAAAACTGGATCTACTCTCGCCTCCCTCCCATTCTTTTCTTTATAAAACTCTCTCAAGCATCAATTATGAGAGAAGAGAAAAAGAGAAAGCAAGATCCGTGTTTTCACGGATCTTGGTCGGCTGCTGACACTCATTATAATCCTGTGTGGGCAATCTCATGCTACAACTGCTTGATTTCACATTGATTTTTACCTGCAATGCAAAACAACAGCAAACCAATTACGCGCACCTGCTCCACACAACTTTAATCTAAAATAAAGATAAAAATAAAAGCAAGCTAAAATGCTACTTGATAATTGCAACAATTCTAAAATAACTGAAAAGTACTAAAATGACCTAATTAACCTAATTAACATGCCTTTAGAGCTTTAACAAAACTTACTTTGGGGTTTAAATTTCGAAAATTTTAGCACTTATCACACCCCCCAACTTAAACTTTGCTAGTCCTCTAGTAAAGCAAAATAAATAAAAAAAACAAAATTAAAATGCCACTTTCGCAGGGAATCGCGATTGCATTTAGCGTATGCAATAAGCCTTTAAACCCCTAGGTTACCCCTAGTGGACGAGTTGTAGTCTCGTGAGGGTTTGCAGAAATGATGCCCACAAACATGCAAAAGTTTTCTCATATACATCAATAGTATTTCTCAGTTTATGACATTTCACTAAAGACAAAGTCATGAGTTTTCATCACTTTAACAAGAAAATCAGTCAGAGTTCAAAATACTATCAAAAAGATAACTCAAGCTATGGTATTCAAAATTCAGAGTGTGTGTGTGAATTAGCCAACAAAATATACCTTCAATTGTACAGCTTACACCACTCGAATTTCTATCAGAATTGTAGTTTTGACTTCAAATCTCACCAGGATAATCCACTCATGAATAATACGCTCAGAGTTAGGTGAAATTATATGTACTCTCATTATGCGAGGAGAATTTATGTATATAAAAAGCAAAGTATGTCTCGCATATTAATTCATTTTGAAAAATGCTGATAAGAACAAAATATGAGTCTCATGATAGGAATGTTAAATACTGAGAAAAATATATGCCATCAAATTATGTTCGAATCATTTCCGATTTCCAACTCATACCAATTTTTAAGATTAGGTAGGACTTTATGGGCTTAAAATTGCTTTTGGTTCAAAGATGGAAAACAAACAGATATGTGATGGTTTAAAATTTAGTTGAGGTTATCTACCCAACCATCACATAAACATATTCTATAATTGAAGAAATCACCCAAGCATAAAAACAACACCCAACCCATAGTATAGAAAACATTGTACCAAGCTTTCTAAGCAGACTTAATCTTTTCAAGAAAATCGGAATCATCAAAGGTCTATCTACTTATTATTATTATTTTTTTCTTTTTTTTCTTTTTTATTTTTTTTTATTTTTTTTATTTTTATTCCATTTCTTTTTCTTTGACAAAGGCATTCCAACTCCTTTGTCTCCTTTTATTCAGATTTTTTTAAAAAAAACTAACCTGCTTAGTTTCAAAACTTGGTACTTACCATACTGAAAACACCAAATGAAAATACTCAATACACACTACATTGTTTTCATTCAAGAATCTCTTCACCTAACTTTTACCCCGGGCTTCCTAAGCTGCGCAAGAAAAGAAAACTTTAAGGCTCAAATTAGGTGCTAGCGGCAATGTAATATTGAAAGAATTTAAGTTCAAATTTCAAAGATGGCCTACAATCATTTCTCAAAAGCTGGTATAAATTTTCCACTTTCCACGAATTTTTTTAAATACTTGACATAATTTATTCTCACCATTCAACCAAAACAAAGGATTAATGAGACTATTCAACGGAAAATACTGCGCTTTCGAAGAATTTGTTAAGAGTACTTGTAAAATAACCCTCCAAGAAAAGAATGGTTCAACAACTCACAATTGTTACATGTCTCCACTATTTTACCTCAAGATTTCTAACCAATGTTCATTAATCATTTAAAAACATATTCATATGGCTAATAATGCAGAAAAAATCTAAATTTGATTACAAACCATGAGTTAATCCAGAAGATAGTAAATAAAACTAAAACTTAATTTGCAAGTTGAAGCAATAATATTCATAACTAAAGACTTCATCATATGCATAAAACACAGAATTACTTATGATATTTATGAGAAATTTTTTTTTTTTTTTTTAAAAAATTTTTTTAAAATTTTTTTTTTCAATTTTATAAACCAAACTAAATCCTCCCCCCCAACTTAAATCAAACATTGTCCTCAATGTGGAAAAAGAACACACAATATAATACAAAAGATAGAACAAATATATACAATAAAAGCTGTGTACAAATATTTACAAAATATTTACAGAAAATGAACATGTGTCTAGCTTCGATAACACTCAGACTACACGACTTGACCCCCGATCTCAAATATCGAAGACTTCCAAATAAATTGGAAAATCAAAAAGAGTGACGTGCAAGGTTCTTCCTCACTAAACACTGGATTCTCGAAGAATCCCCCTTTAACGGGAGCTATTACTCTCTAGCAGAGATATCAACTCACCATTTTCGAAAAATACAACCCATAACATGGTATTGCCAATTAGTTGGCACGTTGCTAGGATATTTCATTCTTTTGCGCTGGTGGTGACCGATATTATCAATAAATATAAAACTATATACAAAATTTCCACAACAGAGAACTTGAACTGAAAGATCAACAAGTCGGACCAAGATACTTTCATTCCTTGATATGGAATCTTTAGAACTTCATTGTCGCCGGATGATGAAGTATCTAAAGATGTGGAGCTGTAACGTACTATTTTATCATTGGTTGCGGGAGAATATCATCTCCAAGAATACATTCTAGAATATGGAGACTTGGAGAAGCACCTTGAATGTATAGGCGGCAAAATATCCTGGATGACAGAATGCCAAACAGGAGCAACCTCAAAAAATAGACGTGTTTTAGATATGAAAAACCTGCCTTCAAAATGGAGACAATCATGAACTTGCATAACAGGAGGTTAGCAAGGATTGATAATCTACGTAAAGCAAAAGCACATGATGGTGCTCGGACAATTTTCCATATCTAAGAGCTTAGCAAGAATTCATAATCTACATAGGAATTTGGCGATTTTGAGTGTATGGGTTGTAGCACTCTTCCATCCTCTTCATCAATAGATGTTGATGATGATGACACTGTGAGGTTTTCAAGAAGAAGAAACAACACAGAATGAACCAACGAACACTGTATGAATATTGGACTGGTTCTGGTGTTGTTGGTTCTGAGCCACCATCACAGTGATGAGAAGAAAGAGGCAGCTGTGGTAAAAGGATAATCGCCCATAGGAATGACATGAAAATGGGTATCATGATTTTGAGTCTGCCTTATCACAAATGGACGACATGTCAAATAAGAAAACCCAACTTTTGTAAACTATGATCAAAGAAATTAGAGCTCCTGAGATGATATGAAAATACTAGAAATTTTCACAAGACATGAAACTACATAACATCTTTTCGAATGGAGTAAGAAACACATTAAACTGCTGAATCATGAAGAACATGGGATCGAGGATGGATATGGCAAATGACAGAAAACTAATTTAAAGAGAAACTATAACACACTGAAAACACATATGTATCGTCGCACACTAGAACAAACAGACACAAAACAAATCTGACTGAAAAGATTAAGTTTGAAAAAATTTGGCTCAGAGCAGCGAAAGTCGTGCTGCTTTAATGCTTTGACAGTGGGTACTGTAGAGCATTTGGAAAATCAGAGACGATAAACGCCTGCGCTCTGACAGTCTATGGATCAGAGACCATTAATGCCTGCGCTTTGACAGTTTGAAAACCAGAGACGATTAACGTCTGTGCTCTGGCAGTCGGTAAGGCTACTTTATTTTTCTTTGAAAAAATCATCTCGCAAAAATTTCAGACTCCTTTTTGACGAAGAAGGAGATTCGACAGAGAAAAAGAGATTTCTCTGACACCTCCGCACGTCTTTGAAATCGCACAGAGCGATCGTATGACCGAAATTACTCTGATTAAATGAACGGCTGAGATCAAATCAAGATAGACAGATGTTAGGGTTTTGCTTAAAAGAGACCTGTGAGTGTGAATGCATCTAGACTTAATCAAAATTTGACATTTTCAGAAAACACTTGCTAGACTCACTCAATGGCTTCCTCATCCCCTTGTGCTCTTAATCTGAACCTCACACTTGGGGTTCAAACACACGACATCACTTCAACTTCCCAACCCATCATCAATACTCCTAGTTCCTCTGGAAGGTCTGAGAGTACTCAAACACCAGTCATGACAGATGACACTGTTATTCGTAGTACCTATTCTCAAGTATGGAACTTAGCCGTACGGTTACAAATGAAATCAGCTGAAGTACAGGCCAAAACAAATGAAGTCTGGTCCTTGCAACAGGAGGTTGCATTTTTGAAGAGAGTACAGCTAAACTCTCATTGGGCCTTGCAATTAAAAAGGTCTCGAATAAAAGATCTAAAGACATCTATGAGACTTCTCGAATCGAAACTTGCAAAGATGGAAAAGCAGAAGGAACAAAGCAGAACAATACATCAAAAGCGCACAACAAAAAGTATATAAACAAGATGTACTATTGTTCCCTTTTTTTTTTCCAGAATTGTAACATATATGTATATTTCTATTTCTATTTCTTGTATGTTAGTAAAAGTACTCTTACATAGATAACATTCAGCGGGAGTGCAACATACCAGTTTCTAGTCGGCTTTGTCGCCCCAGATGCGTTCCACAGAAAGTCATCCAGAATGAGGTTGGTCTTACATTGCCAGACAATTCCGTCTCTCCGGTCACACTAATGATCATTCCGGTTCCGCAACGCCGCTCAACTGGACAATCCTCTCAATCTACACTAGTCTATGTTTCGCTCCTTAAGTAAAACTAGTTTCTGGGCTGATGGAGACATCTTCCCTGGTATGCCAAGTACCCTGGTGAATGCACGCTATGGCTCAAGACTAATACTAAATCGCACAACACACACAGATTTAACTATAATACCACTCCCCCCAACTTAGATAACATTATCTTTGATGATGAGATGATATTTAACAAAGCAAACAAACAAAGAAAACAAACAAAGCAAAAAGAAAAACAAACATGGGTTTCCTCCCAAGAAGAGCTAAGTTTTACGTCTTCAGCCAGACGACTGTTTCTAAACTAAACACTTTTATACACAGGGTCAATTAAGTCAACAGACTCGACCAACAAACCATCCCGAATCATATCTGTCTCAACCTGACTTTCAATGCAAGGCTTAAGCCTTTGGCCATTTACAGTAAACATCATCCCAACATGGGGATCAAAAATTTCTACTGCACCACTAGGATAGACTTTTGATACCACATAGGGCCCATCCCATCAAGACCTTAGTTTACCAGGAAATAATCGCAATCTTGAGTTGAAAAGCCATACTTTTTGGTTTGGTTCAAAAGTATTTCGGCTTATGTGTTTATCATGAAACTTTTCCATTTTTTCTTTGTAAATTTTTTAACTTTCATAAGCCTCATTGCGAATTTCCTCTAGTTCACTAAGTTGCAATTTACGATGAGACCCTGCTTCTTTCATTTCAAAATTAAATTTACGAATAGCCCATAGGGCTTTGTGTTCTAATTAAACAGGAAGATGACATGGTTTACCATAAACCAGTCGGTAAGGGGACATGCCAATGAGAGTTTTGTAAGCTGTTCGGTAAGCCCAAAGTGCATCCGTGAGGCGCACTGACCAATCTTTACGATCAGGCCTAACCGTTTTTTCAAGAATATGTTTAATTTCCCTGTTTGACACTTCCACTTGCCCACTAGTTTGTGGATGGTAAGGAGTTGCTATTTTATGCGTGATGGAGTATTTATTCAAAAGTGCTGCAAAATGCCTATTTGTAAAATGAGAACCTCCATCACTGATTATGGCTCTTGGACATCCAAATCTAGAAAACACATTTTCTTGGAGAAATTTTACTACCACCTTGTGGTCATTTGTCCTAGTTGCTACAGCTTCTATCCATTTTGACACATAATCCACTGCAACTAAGATGTATTCAAATCCATGAGAAATTGGAAATGGGCCCATGAAATCAATACCCCACACATCAAAAATTTCGACAATTAAAATTGGGTTAAGAGGCATCATGTTTCTTTTTGAAATGGAACCCATCTTTTGACAGTTTTCACAGGACTTACAGAAGTCCATGGCATCTTTGAACAAATTGGGCCACCAGAACCCACACTGAAGTATTTTAGCAGCAGTCTTTTTAACACTAAAGTGTCCACCACAAGCTAGAGTGTGACAAAACTTTAACACATCCCCAACTTCATTTTCAGGGATACAACGACGAATCATTTGATCCGCACAGTATTTAAACAACACAGGATCCTCCCAGATATAGTATTTAATTTGGGAGAAAAATCGATCCTTTTCATGTTTCGACCACCCTGAAGGTATAAAACCTGTTACAATGTAATTTACAATATGCACATACCATGGTAATGAAATATGCGTTACTGCAAACAATTGTTCATCAGGGAAAGAGTCCCTAATTGGTACATGATCATAATCCTGTTCTGCCAATATCCGAGATAGATGGTCAGCGACCAGATTCTCAGATCCTTTTTTATCCTTAATCCCAAAATCGAATTCTTGTAAGAGAAGAATCCATCTAATCAATCTTGGCTTAGTCTCTTTCTTTGCAATAAGGTACCTCAAGGCGGTATGTTCTGAGAAAATAATGACTTTAGATCCTAAGAGGTAAGATCTAAACTTGTCTAAGGCGTAGACAACAGCAAGTAATTCCTTCTCTGTAGTAGTGTAATTCAATTGAGCATCAGAGAGGGTTTTACTTGCGTAATAAATGACATGAGAAATTTTGTCTACCTTTTGACCTAACACAGCCCCCACAGCATAATCGGACGCATCACACATGATTTCAAAAGGTAACGTCCAATTATGGGCTCTCATAATTGGAGCAGTACTCAACAGAGAACGAAGTTTCTCAAAAGCTTTTTGACACGATTCATCAAAGACAAATGAGGCATCCTTAGTAAGCAATCTACACAAGGGCCGAGAAATTTTGCTGAAGTCTTTAATGAAACGTCTATAGAAACCTGCATGTCCAAGGAATGACCTAATTTGCTTGACTGTGGTAGGAGGAGGTAATTTATCAATTAATTCAACCTTAGCCCTATCCACCTCTATTCCTTGACTCGACACAATATGTCCTAATACTATTCCCTTTTGAACCATAAAATGACTCTTTTCCCAACTTAAGACTAAATTAGTATCACAACATCTTTTTAACACCTTATCCAAATTTTTCAGACAACAATCAAAAGACAAACCAAAAACAGAGAAATCATCCATAAACACCTCTAGAAAATCTCCAATCATATCCGAAAAGATAGCCATCATGCATCTTTGGAAAGTGCTTGGAGCATTACACAAACCAAAGGACATTCTCCTAAAAGCAAAAGTGCCAAAAGGATAGGTGAATGTGGTTTTCTCTTGATCCTCAGGGTAAACAGCGATTTGGTTATATCCAGAATAACCATCCAGAAAGCAATAGTAGCTTTGCCCTGCTAATTTATCTAAGATTTGGTCAATATATGAAAGTGGAAAATGGTCTTTCCTTGTCTTAGAATTTAATTTCCTGTAATCGATGCAAATGCGCCATCCCGTGGTGGCACGAGTTGGGACTAGAATACCCTGTTCATTTGCTACAACTGTGATTCCAGACTTTTTAGGCACAACCTGTGTAGGTGCTACCCACTCACTATCAGAAATGGGGTAAATGATACCCGCATCTAACAACTTCACTACTTCTTTCATTACTACCTCCTTCATGTTGGGATTGAGCTTTCGCTGCATTTCCCGTGAAGGTTTGACTCCCTCCTCTAGGTAGATACGGTGCATGCAAATGGATGGATCAATACCTTTTAGGTCTGCAACCGCCCAACCTATAGCTTCCTTATGTTTTCCTAATACCTTCATGAGTTGACTCTCTTGTTCCTTATTTAAGTTTGCAGCAATGATTACTGGAAGAGTCTTGTTTTCACCTAAAAAGACATACTTGAGGTGAGCTGGCAAAGGCTTTAACTCAAGTTGAGGTGCAACCTCTAAAGACTTTGGCATAGGAGAGCTGGCTATTGGAGGTAACAATTCAACTTTAGGCTTCCAAGGTAGGTCGCCTATGACAGAAACATCTTCTTTGACTTGATTGACTTCAGGAAAAAATTCATCTATATCACCCTTTTCAGACTGGACATAACCTAGACAAGTCTCTAACGAACCCTCTGCTAAGATGACAGGTAAAGTTTCAGCAATGACCTCATCAAGGAGGTCAACAACAACATAACAATCCTCAAAGTTATGAGGATGTGTAGCAGCTCGGTAGACTTGGAGTTTAGCTTTTAAGTTTCCAAACGAAACTTCCATTACACCTTCCTTGCAATGCAAGACTGCATTCGCAGTTACCAGAAGAGGTCTTCCTAGAATAACAGGGACTTGGGGAATGGAGTTAATTTCAGATTCCATGTCAAGGACTATAAAATCTGCAGGAAATACAAACGACTCAATCTTAACCAAAACGTCTGTTAAGATACCCCGTGGTGTCTTAGTTGACCTATCTGCGAATTGTAAAATGGTAGGTGCAGGTGTAAGTTCTCCAAGTTCCAACTTTTCATACACAGAGTATGAAAGAATATTCACACTAGCTCCAAAGTCAACTAAGGCCCTATCAATATAGTGCGATCCTAGAAAACATGGAATAGTGGGTGTCCCTGGGTCTTTCTTTTTTATCGGAATATGATACTGAGCTACTGTACTAGCTAGCTCAATAGTGACTGATGATGCATTGGACAAGAGCACTCGCTCTTTTCTTTGCTGGGTACACAACTCTTTGAGAAATTTGGCATATGACGGAATTTGATTAATAGCATCAAGAAGTGGAATATTAATATGCACTTGTTTAAACACTTCAAGTATGTCCTGTACAGCTGCTCCTTTCCTAGCTCTCCTTGTTGGTGCAACAAGAGCTGAAGGAAATGGAGCCTTAGGTATGTACTCTATCACTGGATCCTTACTCACTTTAGATGAAAAATTATCTTTTTGTGAATTATCTTCCATCCCTTGTTTTCCTATTCCTGACTCTTGGTTTTTCTTCTTATCTTTTTCCTCACTTTTCTCTTGACTTACCTCCTTAGAACTCTCGCTATACTTTTCTCTAGGGGACGAACTATCTTTTTCAGGTTTGTCAAAATTGTCACCCCAACCCGTAGGGATAATTGGTTCTTCAGATACGGGTGTAAGCTTCTTGGGGTACAACACATAATAGTCAAACTTTCCACTATATTCACCTAACAAACCTACTTCAGGATCACCTGCCTCATATCTCTTTTTCAACTCCTTCTGACTAGTCCCAGTATTTCTTGGCTGAACTATTTCCCCAACCCTATTATCTATCACTCGACCACTACGCAGGGTAGTTACAGCCTTAACTTCAACAACATGTTGTGGGTTTTGTTCAGATGATGAACACTCAGCAACATATGCACCTTTTGGATTGCAAATGGGCTGACTCGGAAGTTTTCCATCCTCACGATGGCTAAAGTTTGAAGCTAACTGACCAATTTGAGTCTCTAGCTTGGCTATTGACTGGGAATGAGAGTGAAGCAGTTGTCTATCAGCCTCAAGATTTTTCAAGGCATTTAGAACTTGATCTTAAAAACCTGAACCTCTTTGGGCTTGGGCTTGGTTATGAAATTGAGGAACAAGAGGTTGACTCTGATTTTTGTACTGACGATGAGGTGGTCTATATGGTGGAACATTATTTGAGTTACCATTTTGGTAATTCGGCCTTAGTACTTGGGAGTACGGCACGTTGGAATTTCCATTGGGCTTTTGTGCTTGCTGCCCCCATTGGAGAAACGGATGATTTTTCCAACCAGGATTGAAAGTATTTGAATATGGATCATTCCTAGGGTCTATAAAACTTTGGGCAATATTAACTTGTTGAACAAGATCAGGATATTGCCCAGCCAAAGGACACTCTACAGTCTCATGAGTCATTTCATTACAGATGATACAGATTTCATTAACTTGACGCACTGGATTTTTAGATGATCCCTGGGCAGCTATCAACTTATCTAACTTTTTAGACAATTCCTCTACCTGCTGAGTAACAACAGTTGATTGTTGTACCTCATACATTCCACCTTTTTTAGGTGGTGGATCTCGATTATTTGTTAAATTCATTGATGCCATGTGTAATGAATCCTCACTCAAAATTTCAAACAATTCCCATGCTTCCTCAACACTCTTCCTAAGAATTGCCCCCCCACTTGCAGCATTAATTAATTGCTTATCCCTATCAC
>JAESVK010069641.1:5116-19376 GCA_017140935.1 Hamamelis virginiana
GAAGTGTACTGACAATCCTTCCAAGCAATGAAAATTGAACAACCATCATTAGTTCATAAACATGAGAATGTTAGGTATTGTTACTTAGAGTAGCACCTCTGCTGCTGTTTGGAAAGTTGGAAAGATTTAAAGCACCAATAAAGCTTGAAAATTTGATCAAGCTAACCGAACAACAGTAAAGGGAACACAGTAAGCATAACTCCACATGTCAAGAAGGTAAATGCAGATAGTGAACATGTCCAAAATTAGTCGAGAGGGGAAACTTTTGAAAAATATATATGTAATTAAAAAAGACTAGAGGAAAAGAAACTTGTTACCACACATTTAGCCTCTGAGCCTCCTCTGTAGCTTGGTCATATTCACTGCTGTTATCACGTAGAACCAATCTCTTATGTTGTTTAAGAAATGAAAATAGGCATATCTCCAAGAACTAATGAGGAATAAAGAGCCGCAAACTCCCCAAAATCCTATAATGAAACCAAGCGCCATACTAACATAAAACCCTGAAGTTATGAACCCATCCTCATTCTCTTGAATTTTGGCATCTTCACTTCCACCAGCTGGGTGATCTTGAGCTGTTTCATCTCCCGGACACTTATTCAGAAGTGGTGACCCACAAAGGTTAGGATTTCCCATATATGATGAAGCATCGAAAGTCTGTAGATGAGCACTTATGGGGATTTTGCCCGATAAACTGTTATTTGACAAGTCCGACACACCAAGAGAGTCTAAATTTGAAAGGCTTGCAGGAATCTCCCCAAAAAGCTGGTTTTGGGACAAATCAAGAATATTTAACATTTTCAGTTGGCCAATCTTTGGAGTGATCTGTCCACTCAGATTATTTCTTGATAGGTTCAAGGCAACCAATTCTACCAGACTTGCAATTTCCTCTGGAATTTCACCTGTTAATTTGTTTGCCGAAAGATCAATAATCTTTACCAAACTCAATTTGCTTCTATACTCTTGCTGCAATCTTTTCCATAACACCACTGCACTGTCAGCATACTCAAGAGTTTCAAAAACGATACTTCCATCCCTACGAGAATATGTATGAGAAATGGTTCCAACCAAAGATTCTTTTTGAGACATGGCAGTGAAATTTTTTAGGCAATGTGGTATGGTCCCGGAGATATTGTTTCGAGAAAGATCCAAGATTTGAATATATTTTAAGTGACACAGATGTGAAGGTATGCTTCCATAGAACTCATTGGATGGAAGGCTAAGAACAATCAATTGTGAAAGACTTTTCCCAATCCATGCAGGTATTTTTCCAGACAATTTGTTCTCTCCCAAATCTAAAAGATTCAACAACGTGCACTTTTTCAAGGACGAAGGCAATTCTCCAAAAAAACTATTGTTACCTAAATGCAACGTTTCAATCAAATCTAAGGAGCCAATTGAATATGGAATTTTTCCAAACAAATTATTGTTTGCCAAATTAAGAATGACTAGTTCTGGAAACTGCATCCAACAATCCAGAAGCCCACTAGATAACAGGTTATTTGAGAGGTCAATTGAAGTCAAAGCCCCACCTGTGATTGTACATAAGGAAGAAATTGGCCCTGAAAATCTATTGTTGGAGAGATCCAATGACGTCAAATTAGAAGGAAATATTGGTAATGGACCATCCAAGTGGTTGGAACTCAAATCTAGACCAGGAAAGTCTGAAAATTTTAATGACAAATTTGGCAACCGGCCCTTGATTTGGTTGCATGAGAGATTTAAATGATATAATCTAGGAGATAGGTCCCAAAACCAGTTAGGGATGGAATCTGAAATTCCATTATTGGAGACATCAATGTAGGAAAAGTTTGTTTGAGTTCGAAGCCATTTTGGGAAATAAGGCCCTAATTTGCAAGCACCCAACCTTATTTCATGTAGTTGAAAAGGAGGAACCCAGTGGGAGCTCAAATCAAAAGACAAAGAGTTGAAAGATAGGTCCAAAAGCTTTAATTTGGAAAGATTGGAAAGGTGAGGTTCTGAGATGTTGCCTTCCAAAGAATTATAAGAAACATCCAAATATTCAAGCTTGGAAAGCTGTCCAATAGACTCTGGTAATGTCCTGTTTAATTGATTCCTGCCAAGATACAACTCTCTCAAGGATGACATGTCTGTTAGATCAGGCAGTGATCCTCCCATTTGATTGTCCTGCAAATCCAAAACAACTAGGGCAGAAGGTAGTCCAAACTTTTTACTAAAAAACCCAGTCAATCGATTTTGATACAAATACAACTCCCTCAATTCTGAAAAACTCTTCATATCATGCAATGAGCCACTAAGTTGATTCCACCTTAGATCCAGCATCTCTAATGAGTTCTCAATGCACCCGAACAAGTTCTCAATGCCACTGAAATTGTTGCGAGATAGGTCTAATGTTTGTAAAGCACATAAATTCCCAAAGGATTTTGGAAGCATTCCTTCAAGCTCATTATCATGAAGAGAGAGATGTGCAAGAGACTTCATGTTGTGGAATGCATCTGGAATCGAGCCTTGTAAGTGGTTATAAGATAAGTCAACATGAACAAGGCTTTCACTAAAGTTGAACAACCAATGGAATATTGAAGAAGTGAGATGATTATTAAAAAGATGAAGGACAGCAAGAGATGTAGAAGAATTAACAAAGGAAGGAGATGATGGCAGAACAACATTGGAGAGTTCGCACCCAGGTAAATACAATTCTGAGAGGGAAGGGAGCATATTAATCGATTGGGGCCAATCGATGGCTTTACTAAGGTTGACAAAGCTCATGTCCAGGTGTGTCAGTGAAGAAAGGTGAGAAAGCCATTTAAGGTTTTCAACATTGATATCAGTAACAACATAGCCTGACCCAAGATCAAGACTTTGCAGGTTTGTAAGATTTCCAAGCTGATAAGGAACAGTACCTCCAAAATTAGCATTGGAGAAATTGAGGTGTCTTAATTTGTTGAGGGAACCAATAAACATGGGAATGTGGCTCCCTCCAAAATCATTCAAACTGAAATCCAAATAATTCAAATTCTGCAATTTAAGCAATGAAGGACTAATCTTACCTCTCAGAGGCTTGGAGCCAATTTCAAACCAGAGTAAATCCGTGACATGAAGATCAAGCCTGATTACATTACCCGTTTGGTTGCTACACTGGATCCCTCTCCATTGGCAACAATCTCTTTTACCATCTTCACTTCCCCAAGAAGAGAGATGGCCATAATCATCCACCAGGCCTTGCTTAAACATGAGAAGTGCTTCTCTCTCCTTCACTATGCACCTAATATTGATGGCATCTCTGACTCTTGATGAATTGAATGCAGAGGCTGCAGGTTTCATGTATTGTGAAAGCACAACAAACAAAAGTAGAAGATGAAGGAACCTTTCACCCATCATCATCACCACGACCGAGATAATACAATGATCAGGATGAAGATCAAAATCAAGCAACAACAACGACACCAGCCAACAAAGGAATTGCTAGTATTGTTTTCTATTCCTGGGCCCAAGCATTAAGTACTATATATACTAAAAAACTGCATTAGAAAATTTCCAAGAATCTCATGGAAATACCACTGTTAGAGATGATATTGGAGTACTATAACTTGCAAAGACTTTGAATACTATGCCATAAATCTGTGATATTGCAAAGACTTTTCAGTACCATAAAGTTGAAATTGATGGTCCCACTAGGATATTGAAGAAGGAATATTATTTGTTATTTAAGAAGTTGAATGTATATATGTCACCGTCCACTTATGTTGAATTAGTTGAGGAAAACTTCTGCATGATGTTAAATCTGATTTGGACATAATGACACAGTTCTACTATTTCAGGCCTTAAAGATATAGGCTGGAGCAGTCTATATGCAACTATGCTGCAACATGCGCTTCATATTAGCTGATACATCACATTGCACATAGCCCTGACCCCACGTTAACTTCCTATCAAGATGGCATAAGTTCGTTACTTTTCAAAATTGTCATTCAAGCCCATAGAATGCAAAGAAGGAAAAAATAAAGTTTGTGGACAGATGGGACGACAAATGACAGTGATATTACATTGAGGAGGGAGAAGCTCTTCTTTTTCTTTTTTTCTGTTTTTTGTAAAAGGATTCATTATTTGTATATATATACATTGAAATACATCATACAGCTCTAAACTGTGAAACAGGGGACCAAGCAAGTGAACAGATGACATGTTAAGTTTGCACTAAAGTCTGTAGTATGTTGTTGGGAATATTATTGGAGGACTCATCACGGGCTGCCATTGTCTCTAGAATCCATTCTCAAACAAATACACAAGAAAGTTCAAAGTAACAAAGAGAGGAGAGAGACAACATAACCAAGAAGATTTGTCCATTGTAGATTTGCATTAAAATCTATGGGCTTTGAGAATATTACTGTCCATATTAAATCCAAGGATCAGATGGCTTTGAACTCCTAGTTATTACCCTCTTTCTGCTAAAGTGTGAGACAGGGGACTGAACCAGAGGATAGATGACCCGACTAGAAAGGCCTGTTTGTGTTAAATTTGAGCTGAACTCTTTCTCCTTCTTTCACCCATCATCATCACCACGGCCGAGATAATACAATGATCAGGATGAAGATCAAAATCAAGCAACAAAAACGACACCAGCCAACAAAGGAATTGCTAGTATTGTTTTCTATTTCCCTTGGCCCAAGCATTAACTACTATATGTACTAAAAAACTGTTGGGATTCAGCGGAAGCATACGATATTACTTTGTTGGAAATTTGGTGGGCTTAATCACAAACACAAATATAAAGATTTCTATGGAGCTCATGGAGATGTACGCCTTAAGAGCCATACAGAGCTCCTACACAAGTACACAAGAGACTCTCAAACTTGCTTTGTCTCTTTTAGACCTTTCTCTTTTGGTCTCACTTGGTTGGTTACCATATGTGTGTGGGGTTGTCCCTTTGTATACAGCCATACATACATGCATCATCAATCCCCTTAAAGACTCTTCATTGTCCTAGTCACCATTCATGAACTAATCAAAATACATAAACCACATTGATTTCAAATACATGAACCAACCTAAATACTTTGTACCAACCAAATATACTAATTATGAATTATTATTTCCAACAAAAACTGCATTAGAAAATTTCCAAGAATCTCATGGAAATACCACTGTTAGAGATGATATTGGAGTGTGGGGACTTTTTAGTACTATAATTTGCAAAGACTTTGAATACCATGTCATAAATCCGTGATATTGCAAAGACTTTTCGCTACCATAAAGTTGAAATTGATGGTCCCACTAGGATATTGGAGAAGGAATATCACTTGTTACCCAAGAAGTTCAATGTATATATGGCACTGTCCACTTTACTTATATATGTTGGATTACTTGAGGAAAACTTCTGCATGATGTTAAATCTGATTTGGACATAATGACACAGTTCTATGAAGGGGAGAAAAAAGCAATCATAAATCAAAGTGTAGACCAAAGTCATCTATGGACATAAAGCTTATCCATTTCTTCATCATTCACTTTATAAATTGTGGGGAAATTTCCTCAGTCTGGTGGAAAATTTGTGCAGGGAATTGAAAATTGATTTGGACAATGAAGGAAAATATATCAAATTAATCTTCAAAAACCATTCCATACACCATTATCTTCAACTTTTCAAGTACACATCAAGTTAATCAATGAGCTTTGAACATCACAGAAAATTAAGTCCATGTTTGGCCGTGAATTCCAAAAACAGTTTCCTGTTTTCAGAGTTCAAAAAACAAAAAACAGATAGCAAGTTTTTAGTTTCTTTTTATTGTTTTCAGTTTTCATAATGGGAGAAGAGTATGATATCTGGTTCAGTAAGTGCATTCATATAATTTATTTTCAATTTTGATCAATCTGAGTTACCATTCATTGGAACAAGTATGACATGAAACTAAACAAAATTGTCCATAGCATTTTCCATGGAATGAATTTCACCTTCAAGAAAGCATTCATACAAACCAGTTATGACACATGTGCTTCCCACAAAACACGAGATAAGTCAAGGTTAATTTGATCCAACTAAGCTACCTAAACTTAGATTCAATGGTCTCTAGTTGAATTACCTTCCCCATGTTGAGAACGAAGATTCCATGAGATGATCTTCTTTAACGAACAGACTGAAACTTCATTTTCACTTGATACGCTAAGCTGAACAACAAAGAACTACGACCATACCTCAGTTTTTGCAGACAAAAGAAGTAGAACTAGAAACTACATAGAATCTGATCTTATATAAAAATAAAATACATATTGATAGTCTTTGACCAGCATGCCAGAGACAACAATAGTACGAATACTTCATTACAGAGAATTCCTAGTCCATCCAAGCACATTTAACTTAACCCAAGCAATATACCAGTTGCTGCTAGAGATAATTCACAAAGTTCCCCTCCATATAGCACATACTTGTTATCTAGATGAAAACATCATCATGTCAAAGTCAAGCAACTCCTCGAAAAAAGATAGGTAAAACAGAACTCATTAATTTTTACTTTTTAAAAAGACGGCGCGGGGGGCGGGAATATGGAAGTGTGACAATCAATCCAAGCAAAGCAAAACTGAGCAATCATCCCTAACTCATAAACAGGGGATATGGTAAGTATTGTTGCTTAAAGAAGCACCTCTACTGCTGTTTGGGAAGTTTTTAAAGGTTTAAACCACCAATAGAGTCTGAAAATTTGAGCTAATCACAGTATAGAATTAGGCTTTTGTCAGTATATAAAAAGGTGTTTTGAAGAATTAACAAAGGTAAGCACACCAAAGGTGATCTGTTTCCCCCATGAATGAATGGATTTTGTCATCCATTCCATCTAGGCAAGGCCTACTCTTCAACTTACGCTAGAAAGAGAATTTTGAGAACATGTTACCAAGATTAATCAAGAGGGAATATTTTTCAAAAATATATATATGTAAAAAAAAAATGAAACTTGTTACCATTTACCCCCCAAGTCTCCTCTGTAGCCAGACCATATTCACTGCTATTTTCACGTAGAGCCAATCTGTCTTGTTGTTTAAGAAACGAAAATAGGCATATCTCCATGAATTGATTAGGAATAAAGAGCTGCAGACTCCCCAAAATCCTATAACGAAACCAAGCGCCATACTAACATAAAACCCTCGAGTTATAAACCCATCCTCATTCTCTTCAACGTTAGAATGTTCGCTGACACCGGTAATGGAAGGATCTCGAGCTATTTCATCCCCTTCACACTTATTTGGAAGTGGCGGCCCACAAAGATCAAGATTTCCAGTAAATGCAGAAGCATCCATGCTTTGAAGTTGAGTGCTTATTGGGATTTTGCCCGACAAGTTGTTATTTGACAAGTCCAACACACTAAGAAAACTTAAACTCGAAAGCCTTGTAGGAATTTCTCCAAAAAGCCGGTTTTGAGACAAATCAAGAGATTCTACTGATTTCAGCTGGCCAATCTTTGGAGAGATCTGTCCACTCAAATTGTTTCTTGATAGGTTCAAGGCAAATAATTCTATCAGACTCATAATTTCCACAGGAATTTCTCCAACCAATTTGTTGTTTGAAAGATCAATAATCTTTAAAAGTTCCAAATTTCTCCCATACTCAAGCTCTAATCTTTTCCATACTACCAATGCACTTTCATCATTTTCAGCCGTAGTAGTAGTGGAACTGTCAACCATATAACCATACGAGTGAGAAATGGTTGTAATTGAAGATCCTTTTTGTGACATTGCGGTGAAATTGTTGAGGCATTGCGGTATGGTCCCTGAGATATTGTTTTGAGAGAGGTCCAAGATTTGAATATATTTTAGACAACACAGATGCACAGGCGTGATTCCATAGAACTTATTGGACCAAAGGCTAAGAACAAACAACTGTGAAAGGATTTCTCCATCCATGCTGGTATTTTCCCAAACAATTTATTATCTCTCAGATCTAAAACTTTCAACAAGGTGCAGTTTTTTAAGGATGATGGCAATTCTCCAAAAAAACTATTGTTGCGTAAATGCAATGATTCGATATTTTGCAAGGAGCCAATTGAGTTTGAAATTTTCCCAAATAAATTATTGTTTCCAAATTAAGAATGCCCAATGCTCAAAAATGGATCCAACAATCATGAAGCCCTCCAGATAAGTGGTTATTTGAGAGGTCAAAGTAACTCAAAGCCCCGCCTGTAATTGCACATAAGGAAGAAATTGACCCAGAAAACCTGTTTTTGGAGAGATCCAATGATGCCAAATTAGAAGCAAATAGTGGTAATGGACCATCAATTTGGTTGGAACTCAAATCTATAAGAGGGAAGCCAGAAAATTTTACTGATAGATTTGGCAACCTGCCATTGATTTGGTTTCATGAGAGATTTAGATAAAGTAATCGGGGAGATAGGTCCCAAAACCATTTAGGGATGAAATCTGAAATTCCACTACTGGAGATATCGATGTTGGAAAAGTTCGTTTCAGTTCAAAGCCATTTTGGGAAATAAGGGCCCAACTTGCAGGCACACTGCCAAATTTCTTCAAGTTGAAAAGGAGGAACCCATTGGGAGCTCAAATCAAAGGAAAACGAGTTCAAAGATAAGTCCAAATACTTTAATCTGGCAAGATTGGAAAGGTGAGGTTCGGAGATGTTGCCTTCCTAAATGTTCAAGATGGGAAAGCTGTCCAATAGATTCTGGTAATGTCCCGTTTAATTGATTCCAGCAAAGATACAACTCTCTCGAGGATGACATGCCCATTAGATCAGGCAACAATCCTCCCATTTGATTGCCCTGCAAATCCAAAACAACTAGGGACAAAGGTAGTCCAAACTTTTTATTAAAAACCCGGTCTATCGATTTTGACTAATATATAATTCTCTCAATGCTGAAAATCTCTTCATATCAGGCAATGAGCCACTGAGTTGATTGAAACTTAGATCCAGTTTTTTTAATGAGTTCTCAATGCACCCAGACAAGTTTTGAACAAATTTAGGAAGCTCTTCACTGAAATTGTAGAATTTTAGGTCTAATGTTTGTAAAGCACATAAACTCCCAAAGGATTTTGGAAGCCTTCCTTCAAGCTCATTCTGAGAAAGAGAGAGATATGCAAGAGACTCCATGTTGCAAAATGCATCTGGAATTGAGCCTTGTAAGTTGTTAGTAGATAAGTAGACATCAACAAGGCTGACACTAAAGTTGAACAACCAATGGAATATTGAAGAAGAGAGATGATTACCTTAAAGATAAAGGATAGAAAGAGATGTAGAAGAATTAACAAAGGAAAGAGAAGATGGTGGAACACCATTGGAGAGTTTGCACCCACTTAAACACAACTCTGATAGGGAAGGGAGCATATTAATTGGTTGAAGCCAATCAATGGCTTTACTAAGATCGACCTCCCTCATGTCAAGGTGTGTGAGTGAAGAAAGGTGAGAAAGCCACTCAAGGTTTCCAACATTGATTGAACCAAAATTCATCCCAAGATCAAGATGTTGCATCTTTGTAAGATTTCCAAGCTGATAAGGAACAGGACCTCCAACTTTAGCATTGGAGAGATTGAGGTGTCTTATTTTGGTGAGGGAACCAATAAACATGGGAATGTTGCTCCCTTCAAAATCATTCAAACTGAGGTCTGAATAATTCAAATGCTGCAGTTCAAGCAATGAAGGACTAATCTTACCTCGCAGATGGCTGGAGTCAATTTCAAACAAGAGAAAATCCGTGACATGAAGATCAAGCCTGATTACATCACCCGTTTGGTTGCTACACTGGATCCCTCTCCGTTGACAACAATCTCTTTTACCATCTTCACTTCCCCAAGAAGAGAGATGGCCATAATCATCCACCAGGCCTTGCTTAAACAAGAGAAGTGCTTCTCTCTCCTTCTCTATGCACCTATTACTGTTGGCATCTCCTACTCTTGATGAATTGAATGCAGAGGCAGGTTTCGTGCATAGTACTAAAAGTACAAAAAACACAAGTAGAAGATGAAGGAACCTTTTGCCCATCATCATCATCATCATTATCACCAAGATGACACAATGATCAAGATGTGGATCAAAATCAAGCAGAAACAACACGATGCACCAGCAGCCAATGAGGGTTTGCTAGTATTGTTTTCTAGGATTATATCCCTGAAGCCAAGCATTAACTAAATATATACTTTAAAACTGCTTTGGAAAATTTCTCGCCGAAATACTACTGTTAAAGATTGTAATATTGGAGCATAGGGCAAGATGTCATAAATCCGTGACTTTTCAGGACTAGAATTTACAAAGACTTTGAATGCCATGGGTGGGGGCATTATAGCTGTGTAGTTCAATGATTGAAGGAAATTTTCTTGACTGGTCATGCTTTGACTTGTCCAAGACGCTAGGATAATATAAATGACAAAGGCTATAGGAGCCTAAAAAGGCTGGTTTCCAGACAAATTTACTTAACCATTTCCATACAAATTTACTTAACCAATTGATCTCTTTATCCATCCAAGTTGTTTATTGATACTACCGAGTTTTATAGTTTTGGTGGTTTCTCACTCCTTCAACAGAGTGATTTGGGGTTCAAAACTTGAGACCAATTTTTCATATAATATGGATGGATCCATTGGTATTTGAGTTGTTCTGTAAATTACTTGGACTTTAAATATAAGAAATAAAAAAGGAGGCAACCAATTATGGAAGACTTTCTTATATATGTTATTGCCTAGAAAGATCAATACTCCTTGAAATTGAGAGTTCCACTAGAATTTTGGAGAAGTAATATTTTATTCGAGTCATCCAAGAAGTCGATTGTATGTTACCATCCACTTTAATTATGTTGGACTAGTTGAGAAACGCGCCGCCTAATATATTTGAGTGGGAAAACTTCTGTATAAATCTTGTATAAGATGACACAGTTCTACGAATAGGAGAAAAAGCAATAATAAGTCAAGGTCTAGGCCAATGTCATCTATATATGGCCATAATGCTACTCCATTTCTTCGATCATCATTCATCTTAATTGCGCCAGGAAATTTCCTTTGTCACATATACCCTCCTTCAGCCATAGATACAACAGTGACATAGTGAAAAATTTGTGCTGTGAAAACTGTTAATCTGATTTGGAAAAGATGAAGATGAAGGAACCTTTCACCCACGATCATCGTCATGTTTATGATCTCTAAAGAATGAAATCACTACTTTTATTGAAGTGAACCACACAGAATATCCCAACTAAAGTGGGTGAAAATAGATGGGTAAAATAGGTGGGTGAAATAGCATTACTCATAAAAATATGATACCATAATGTCATTTCAATCAGTGAATGGAGTTGTTTACCATGTGTCGTATGAACGAGTTCCACTGAATATATAGTTTCTTCAAGCCTCTTTTTTTTTCTTTTTCTTTTTTGGCAAACTGTAGAAATTTATTCCTACTCCAAGCTCCCTAGGATGAATCATGATCCTATGAAATTGAAACAACTTCTTGATCAATGAATGAGATCCACTTGGAGTTGTTAAATAAAAATTCTTTTATTAGGGATTTATAAATCATTTTTCCTAAAAAAAGTAAGGGTTATATACCCTAAGTTCCTAATATTTATACCATTTTGTCCCTTAAGTCCCTAATAGACAAAAATTCCCCTCTAATGCAAGTGGCTAACCTCCCGTCGACTACTGCTGGCACCGACAACTTCCATTGGCAGAGCCTTCCCCAAAAACCAGTGACACCTTCAGTACCAGCCAAACAGAAATACATCTATCCATTTTCTTCTCCCCACCAATAATAATAATAAATAAATATATAAAAACTCCCTTCTCATATAAATACACAAGAAAGTACAAAGTAATGAAGAGGAGAGAGAAATAACATAACCAAGAAGACTTATCCATGTTAAATTTGCATTTAAATCTATGGTCTTGGAGAATATTACTGTCTTCCAAGGATCAGATGGATTGAACTCCTAGCTATTACCCTTTTTCGCTGTAGTGTGAAACAGAGGACTGAGCCAGAGGATAGATGACCCAACCAGGAAGGCCAGTTCTGCTGTTCATGTTAAATTTGTGTCAAAATCTTTTTTTTTTCTTCTTCTTCTTCTTTTGTCAATTTACTCTTTGGTACCTGAGAATACGACTTCCATCAGTCCTAGCTTTGGCAAAATTATTGGTCAAATAGTCCCGGAACAATTAAATATCACCCATATACCAATTTAGAATTAAGATGGCCAGATTCTTTAGTTCCACTAGTAACTAGTCCAAATTAAAATGGATGAGAATGTCTCGCGCATGCAGGAGTTTTTCATATCTTCCCTGTTATTATGAATACGCACGAACTGAAGATTGATCACCTTTTTAAAAATAAAGAGATGAAATTTGTTCGCTGCGAAATGGAATTTTAATGCAAATCATAGCTGGAAGTTTATTATTAAAGTAAAGAAACCCAAATTATCAACTAGACCCATACAATGCTTTAAGCTTTAACTGCAAGTGGGGGAGGATTTATATAATTAAAGTACATATTGGCAGTCTTCGATCTGCATGCTGGAAGCAACAATAGTACAAATAGTTCATTAGAGAGAATTCCTAGTCCATATATCGACTTAACCCAAGCAATATATCTAATGCTAGAGATGATATACAACATTTCCCACCATCTACTACATACTTGTCATGTAGATGAAAACATCGTCTTGTCAAAGTCAAGCAGCTCCTAAAAAAAGAGGTAAAGCAGAACTCATTAATATTTATTTTTAAAATAGAAGGGGAGAAAAAGAAGGGAATGGGAAAAAATATATAAGTGTATAAGTGTATTGACATTCCCTCCTAGCAAAGCAAAAATGAGCAATCATCCCAATTCATAAACAGAGGATATGGTAAGTATTTTTAGAGCAGCACCAGAATCTATACTGCTGTTTGGGAAGTTGGTAAAGTTTAATAAATAAATATTGAAAATTTGAGTTTATCAAACAGCAGTACAGAGTTCAAATTTTACCAATTGTTTAAAAAAATAATAATAATAAGGGCAGGGCCACCAAAGGTGATTCATTTCTCCTTATAAATGGATTGACTTTGTCATCCATTCCATCCAAGAAATCTATATCCTTCTATTTACAGTAGAAAGATAATTTTTGGAACAAGTTTCCATATAATATATATATATAATTAACTAGGGGAAAAATTTTCGGATATATACATCGATATAATTAAAAAAAGATAGGAAAAGAAACTTGTTACCATTTAGCCTCGAAGCCTCCTCTGCAATCTGGCCATATTCACTACAACTATCACGTAGAGCCTATCTCCCGAAACGTTTAAGAAACGAAAATAGGCATGCCTCCATGAATTGTTGAACATTAAAGTGCCACAAATTCCCCAAAATCCTATGATGAAACCAAGTGCCATACTAACATAAAAACCTGGAGTTAAAAGCCAATCCTCATTCTCTTGAATGTTGGAATGTTCACTGCCACCAGTGATGGGGGAATCTTGAGCCGTTTCGTCACCTGGACACTTATTCGGAAGTGGTGGTCCACAAAGGTTAAGATTTCCCATATATGCGGAAGCATCAAAGGTCTGTAGTTGAGGGCCTGCTGGAATTTTGCCTGACAAGTTGTCATTTGACAAGTCCAAGACACTAAGAAAAGTCAAGGTAGAAAGGCTTGTCGGAATCACCCCAAAAAGCCGATTTCGAGACAAATCGAGGGATTCTAACATTTTTAGTTGGCCAATCTTTGGAGTAATCTGCCCACTCAAATTGTTTCTCGACAGGTTCAAGGCAACCAATTCTATCAGAGTCACAATTTCCCCAGGAATTTCTCCTTCCAAATTGTTGGTTGAAAGATCAATGATCTTTACCAGTCTCAAATTTCTTCTATACTCGAGCTGTAATCCTTTCAATACTACCAATGTACTGTCATCATACTCGGCTCCAATAAAAGAATAATAGTCAAGCTTATAAGAATATGAGTGAGAAATGGTTGTAATCGAAGAACCTTTTTGAGACATGGCAGTGAAATTGTTGAGGCATTGAGGTATGGTTCCTGAGATATTGTTTTGCGATAAGTCCAAGATTTGAATATATGCCAGGTAACATAGATGCCGAGGTATGGTTCCATAGAACTCATTGGACCGAAGGCTAAAAACAATCAACCCTGAAAAGATTTCCCCTATCCATACAGGTATTTCCCCAGACAATTTATTATCTCCCAAATCTAAAACAACCAACAGTGTGCAGTTTTCTAAGGTCGGAGGCAATTCTCCAATGAAACTATTGTTGCGTAAATGCAATGTTTGGATTTGATGTAAGGAGCCAATGGAGTTAGGAATTTTCCCAGAA
>JAESVK010069643.1:0-12445 GCA_017140935.1 Hamamelis virginiana
GATGTGGACTCACACCACCTAAAGCCCCGCCACGAGGCTGGTCCACAGAACTGGCGACTCCGCTGGGGATTTCGAGGGCTAAACTTCATTGATTTAATTGGGCTATTTAATTTCTTAAATTAATTAAAATCAACCACTTGCATTTGTGTGACTGCATATCATTTTAGTTATATTAGCTGCATGTCATTGTGTGATAGGACGATGTTGCCTTGCCAAACGATGGTCTAGTCCTGATCCCTGTCTCCACTCGACACTAGGGCACTCATGACGAAACCATCAACCTATTGTCAAGTACCCTTCGGGGTATATCAATGGCCAATCAGTACTGTTTGACCCACGCGGCACGCCATGTGTCACATGTGGTTAGGTATATGGATTGGTCTGCAATAGGAACCTTTGAACCCACCTTTTGCATTAGTCCATGTAGACAGCCAAGTAGGACACTCTACCCTACAGTGCTTGCACACACCTGTTATGCTGCCGAAATTTCGACACACATTTGTACTGTTATGCTGCCGAAATTCCTTTTGGTATTTAACTGTACCGTTATGCTGTCGAAATTTTCCCTTGACACATACCTACGCCGTTATGCTGCCAAATTTCTTTTAGCACATAATTGCGTCGTTATGCTGCCGAAATTGTCCCAATTTGATGTGAGCCTTGTTTGTGAATGCTAGAACTTAGGGATATGTACCCTTGGATAAACTTTGATATTTTTAATACAGGCCTTTTATTTTAAGGATTTTGGTCCTTAGAATGAAAGGACTATTTTGAGGATGGAAGAGAATATTCTAAAGGTACATACCCTTTTCTGTGATTAGGTTGTTTTGGCTTGTTTGACTAAGACCTTCGATTCAAAGGAAAGTGTCCTAAGAATGAAGGACTGGTCATTGGAATTGCTCTTTGAGCCCTGTTTGGTCAATCATGTTTTATTTCCCTATTGGTGATTTCGATTTATTTCCTAATTTCTAAGGAAATGCCCTTGTGAAATGGGGAAGTGAGTTGAAATTATGATAGGACGGTTTTCCCCTTTCTCCTTGTCTTCTATTTGGATAGCACCTCTTTGATAGTCTGTCAATAGGTTTTGAGCATCATGGACTCGTCCATTTTTTCTAAAAAAAGCCCATTTCATGGTGTAGAATTCTGGCCTGGCGTCGTGATTCTAGAGGGCGTCTTTTTAGTGTTGAACCCCCGAGTGTATCCTCAATGGCTGACAGAGAATCCAGTACCACTGCTACAGTGTTGAATGCTATCATGGACCGAATTGATGCCCTGGCCCGTGAGACTGAACAGACTAAGAAAATGTCCCAAGATAAACAGATCAGTACAGATCAAGATAGGGAGGCCCACTTAGAGAACCCGAAGAGTACCTCTGATCCACCTATCCCGGCCCAAGTTGATGACAGTGCCAAGGCCCAAGCAGGAGCCAAGTCTAAGCCCATCAATCTGGATGGCGAGCCCAGTGGATCTAGGTTCCTCTCTGGGGATCCAATCCTGTTGTCGAGTAAGGTTGAAGCCTTAGAGAAAGCCCTGAAGGGGATGCGTCGGTCTGATGACATGGTTGATGTGACATCTTTTTCACTGTTCCCCAAGGCCCGTATGCCGTTCAGTTTTAAGATGCCGGAATTAGAGAAGTTTGATGGGATGGGTTGCCCTAAAACCCATTTGAAGATGTATGTGAGGGCGATGCAACCTCGTGGAGCCGATGATGAGCTGTTGGCCCAGATGTTTCATGAATCACTGAAAGGGTCAGCCTCGAAGTGGTTCTTATCCTTAGATGAGACTAAGCTGAAGACATGGGAGGATGTTTGCAATGAGTTCACTCACTAATCACTACAAGTACAACACTGAGATTGATGTGACTCGTAGGGATCTTGAGACTACTAAGCAGGAACCGAGGGAGAGTTTCTCTGCCTTCATTTCCAGATGGAGGGCGAAAGCTTCGCAGATGACCCACAGGCCTACAAATGATGAACAGGTGCAGATGGTGCTGAAGAGTCTCTTGCCCATTTACAACAAGTACTTGTTCTCGCAGTATTTCCCTAACTTCAAAGCCCTTGTTATTGCCGGTACTCAAGTTGAAGATGCTCTGACTAGTGGGGCTCTCAAGGCCGAAGAACCTTTCAGAAACCGCCAACCACCTCTCAACCGCAAACCCAACCCTGAAGTCAATGCCATTGCCCAACCTTTTCAGGCTACCCAATCAAACCGCCCATTCCAAGCTAGAGAGCCGGCCCGCCAATTCACCAATCTATACATGTCCCTGGAACGTGTCCTTGAGAAATTGAAGGCACGTGGTCTCCTTACCCCTTTGGAACCCCGACCTCTTCCAGATCCATTACCCAGAAAGTTCAAGGAGAATGAGTATTGTCAATTCCACCAATCTAAGGGCCATCACACCAACCAATGCATGCGCCTTCGCCATGAAATCCAAGACCTCATTGACAAGAAAGTCATTGCCCCACCAAATCCACCAAGTCAACCAAATGTCACCAGTAACCCTCTTCCAACCCATGCTGTACCACCACCAGCTCAAATCAATGCCCTGGGCCTCGACGACCCAAAAATTAGTCACCTAATCCGCCCATATGTCCCACTCAAAACTACCTTAACCGAAGCCTTTTACCAAGCCCGATCCCAAGGCCTCATTACCCCACTCATACCCCGCTTCCATAAGCCTTTTTGCTAGTACCACAACATCTTCGGGCATGACACGGAGAATTGCAGAGTTTTAGGGAAACTGATTCAGGATTTACTTGATGATGGAGAATTGTATCAGTATGAAGAACCTGAGCAACCTGAAGTTCTCGAAGAAGCTCCTAGAAGTGGGAATTCTCAACGTCAGTTGAAGGAGAGATACCTAGCGGGAGACCCGGAGGTCGGATTGTTAGGAGAGTCGAGTGGCAAGTTTGATTATTATGTGCTCTATTCATCGAGAAAGATTTCTGATGAACCTATTATTCCAACGGGGTGGGATGATTCACCTGCAGAAGTTGAACCAGATATTCATTATTCACCCGAAGGGTTGAGTCAGGATACCATGCAGAAACAGTTCGAGAATGGAACCTCTTCAGTCGTGAAGATCACCGGGGAAGACAGTGATTTGATCGGTATGATTGAATGGGAGGATCTCATGAGCACACCTGAAACCATAGAGAATTTGTGGGCTAGTGATGAGGAAGTAGACCATCTGACTCGAGGCGGACGCCATTTCAAGCCAGCTCATTTGGAAGCCAGTAATCCATTGGGGGAATTAGAGAAGGGTCAGCGATCAGATGTTATAGAAGAAGAGGAAGAGATACTGAAACAGTTGAAGAGAACACAGGCTAACATTACCATTTGGGGATTGCTCATGGCTTCACAGAAACACAGGCAGACAGTGCTTCGTTTGCTCAATCAGGTGCAGGTTCCTATTGATACGTCCCCTGAGGGTTTGGTAGGTTTGGTAAATCCGGTTCATCATGGACCATCCATCTCATTTACTGAATCTGACTTACCCGAGAGTGGGAGTAATCATCTGCAAGCTCTGTATATCACTGTGGATATTTTGGGAAAAAAGGTTCCCTCAGTTTTAATTGACAATGGGTCAGCGTTGAATGTGTGTCCGCTCAGTACTACTACTACATTGGGGATTGAACCATCTGAGTTTTCGCCATCAGGACAGACTGTCAGGGCTTATGACAACACTCGCAGAGAAGTCGTGGGAATGGTGACTCTTCCAGTTGTTATTGGGCCAGTTGAATTCAATGTTGATTTTCAGATCCTAGATGTGCCAGCCAGTTTTAATCTGCTTTTGGGAAGACCGTGGATCCATCCGACCGGGGCTGTACCGTCATCACTTCACCAGAAGATTAAGTTTCCTTATCAGGGGTCAGTGGTCACTTTGAAAGGGGATATGGAGATGAACCGAAATAGTCGAGTGCCAATCTGTGAGATCAGCCAGGAGTCATCAGAAGTGCTACTGTCAGGGTTCGAGTATGTACAGGCTATCGAAAGAGAGCCCGAGCAGGCGGTTCTGTGTCTCGAATTGCATACTTATGAGGTCGAGGCGATTTATCCAATTGAGCCTACAACTCCACCTTTACCAAACTGGGGCTTTGAAGATTGTCCTTTCATCCATGATTGTGAGGAGATCGAGTCACTTCCATCTGATGATAACTTGTAGGTGTCTTCAGTAGAATAGGATTTCCCTGCTTTCTTTATAGTAGTGTAGGATTTCCTTATTTTCAATAAAAAACCTCAACCTCATTTGAAGAGGTATGAGTGTCAGTTTGTTTCATCTTCTGTGTTCTGTTATTCAACCTTCAATTAATAAAAGAAATATTCATTCTCTTCTCATCTCTCTTGCAGTGCCTCTTTTTTATCATCTCTGGATTTGTATGGCATGAATATAGACCCGCGAGAGGATGTTCCTCCTGAGCTCGACGAGCAATATGGAAAGGGGCACGCTCAACCTAACATGGATGAATTAATTTCAATCAATTTAGGGATGGATGAATCACCTAAAATAATTAAAATTGGATCAACACTGTCGCCACAAGAGAGAGAATCATTGGTAGAGGTTTTGAGAGAGAACATTGAAGCTTTCGCATGGTCGTACCAAGATATGCCAGGCATAGATCCCGACATTGTACAGCACTTCATCCTCACCGATCCGAACATGAAGCCTGTCAAGCAGAAGCTGCGGAGAATGAAGCCAGAATGGGCCTTGAAGATTAAGGATGAGGTGGTCAAGCAGATGAATGCCATATTTTTGCAAGTAGTGGAGTACCCAGAATGGTTAGCCAACATCGTTCCAGTGCCTAAGAAAGATGGGAAAGTACGAATGTGTGTTGATTTCAGAGATCTCAATAAGGCGTGTCCTAAGGATGATTTCCCTCTGCCTCATATAGATGTAATGGTCGACAACACTGCTGGCCATGCACTCTTGTCTTTTATGGATGGATTTTCGGGTTACAACCAGATCAAAATGGCTTCCCAAGATATGGAAAAGACAGCTTTCATTACACAATGGGGGACATTTTGTTATCGGGTTATGCCCTTCGGCCTTAAGAATGCTGGCACGACATACCAAAGGATGGCTACCACACTGCTGCATGATTTGATTCACAAGGAGGTGGAAGTGTACGTAGATGATATGATTGTGAAGTCTGTGGATAGGGAAGGACATTTAGCTGCTCTGAAGAAGTTCTTTGAAAGAATTATCAAGTACAAGCTGCGTCTGAACCCTCAGAAATGTGCATTTGGAGTGACTGCTGGGAAGCTGCTCGGTTTTATGATCACACAGAGAGGGATAGAAGTAGATCCGGGGAAAATCAAAGCCATCATGGAGATGCAACCACCAAAGACAGAAAAGGAAATTCGGGGATTTTTGGGAAGAATTCAGTTTATCAGCCGCTTCATAGCTCAGTTGACGACTATCTGCGAGCCGATTTTCAAGTTGCTAAAGAAGGATGTACCGACTAAGTGGAATGGGGAATGTCAAGAGGCATTTGATACCATCAGAAGGTATTTGAGCAACCCACCAATCCTGGTTCCCCCGCGACAAGGTGAACCGTTATTACTATACTTAACTGTCACCGAAACCGCGATGGGAGCTATGTTACCTCAATATCTTAAAGAATCCTTAAAAGAGAATGCCATCTACTACCTCAGCAAGAAGATGACGGATTATGAAGTGAACTATAGTGCTCTGGAAAAGACAGGCGTGGCATTGGTGTGGGCAACTCAAAAGCTTCGCCATTACATGATGTCTTTCCAAGTACTCTTGATCAGTCGAATGGACCCATTGAAATATTTGCTTGAGAAGCCTGCTTTGTCCTATAAAACAGCGCGGTGGTTATTGTTATTGTCAGAATTCGACATTCAGTATGTACTGCAGAAATCAGTAAAAAGAAGAGCTATAGCGGAACACCTGGCAGAATGTGCTACTTCACAAGCAGACAATGGCAATTACCAGTTCCCGGATGAAGAAATCCTTGTGGTAGAGAAGAAGGTGTGGAAAGTGCACTTTGATGGAGCATTGAATAGGAAAGGGTGTGGCATAGGAGTTTGTCTGGAGACACCTGAAGATGTGATGATACCTGTGGCAGTGAAACTGAACTTTAAGGCAACCAATAACATAGCTGAGTATGAGGCTTGCATTTTAGCCTTGGAATCAGCATTGGCCTTGGGAGTAGAATAGCTTGAAGTGTATGGGGATTCAGCCCTTATCATATGCCAAACTAGAGGAGAATGGAAGACTAAGGATGAGAAGCTGCTGCCATATCACGATTATCTAGAGACACTAGCGAAAGAGTTCCGTCAAATAAAATTCTTTTACCTGTCTAGGCAAAAGAACAAGTTTGCGGATGCCTTAGCCACTCTAGCATCCATGGCGGAGATCCTAATGGAAGGGGGAGTAGCACCGATGATCATTGAATCTAGAGAAGAACCCATCTACTGTTGCGCCCTAAGGGAAGGAGAACTAAACGACGGGAAGCCGTGGTATCATGATATTCAGCAGTACTTAGAAAAAGCGGAGTATCCACCAGAAGCATCCTATGTTGACCGAAGGACTTTGAGAAGGTTGGCTAGCCAGTTCATCTTTTGCAGTGGGAAATTGTATAAAAGGTCTTTTGATGGTGTCCATCTCTTGTGTGTAACAGAAGATGAAGCAGAGCAGATTATTCAGGAAATACATGAAGGGGCTGGGGCTCCACATATGAATGGGTATATGCTCGCAAAGAAGATTATGAGACTGGGTTACTATTGGTTGACCTTAGAAAGTGATTGTGCTAAACATGTTAAGAAATGCCATAAGTGCCAGGTGTTTGCAAGTGGTAAGCATCAGCCATCCATGCCACTCACTACCATGTCATCACCATGGCCGTTTGCAACATGGGGCATTGATATCATCGGCAAGATCACTCCTGCGGCCTCGAATGGGCACGAGTACATATTAGTGGCCATAGATTACTTTACCAAATGGGTAGAAGCAGCGTCATACAAGACTTTGAATGCTAAGCAGGTTGCCAAGTTCATACAGTGCAACATCATCTACCGGTATGGAGTGCCACGGGAGTTTATTTCAGACAATGGGCAGCATTTCAAAAAAGAGACCGAAGAGCTTCTTAAGAAATATGGTATAGTACATCACCATTCATCTCCTTACCGTCCGCAGACTAATGGAGCAGTGGAGGCAGCTAATAAGAATTTGAAAACCATTTTGAAGAAGACCACGGATACGTACAATAATTGGCATGAGAAGTTGCCTCTAGCATTGTGGGGCTATCGCACATCCATTAGGGCATCAACTGGGGCTACGCCCTACTCGTTAGTGTATGGTATGGAAGCAGTGTTACCAATTGAGTTAGAGATACCTTCATTAAGGGTAGTTATGGAAAGCCAACTAGCAGAAGTCGATTGGATGAGGGATAGATATGAACAGCTGTCCCTAATTGACGAGAAGAGATTGAGGGCCCTGTACCATGTTCAAGGTTATCAGAGAAGGATAGCTCGAGCATTCAACAAGAGAGTTAAAAACAGGGGCTTAAAGAAAGGGGATTTAGTACTCAAAGAAATCAGAATGCCGATTCATGATCCGAGAGGAAAGTTCAAGCCAAGTTGGGTGGGACCCTACATCATTAAAGAGATACTATCAGGCGGAGCCGTGCGTCTTATGGACATAGATGGGATCGAATTCTCTCAACCTACCAATTTGGATCAATTGAAGAAGTATCATGTATAAATAAAAATAAAAAAAAAAAAAAAGGCCCGCTAGGTAGAAAACCTGAAAAGGCTGCTTAGGCAAAAATTAGGGCAAAAGCTCGCTAGGTAGAAAACCTGCAAAGGCTGCTTAGGCAAAAAGTAGAGCATTCAAAAAAAAAAATGCTTTTCAATTGATCCCATGAACTACAAGGACCTGATTCTCCAAGTATTCAAAACAAATAAGTCAAAGTTTTATGAAGAAAAGAAATATTCAAAGGATGGAGATATGTAGGCAGCCCATAAAGTTACCTTGGGTGCGGTCCAATTCTTTAAGGCAAAACAACCCTGTGTTTGTTTTCAATTGTAATTGTTTGAAGTGATTTATTCAAAACTAAAAAGATAGAATTCTTTTATTCATGAAATAAAGAGAAACCTTTCAAAGGTCTATTACATGCCATACGATTCTAATTCCATTCATTCTGAATAATAAAAAGCATGGGAAATATGTTTCAAAAGTTCTGTCAAATCCTTCGTTCCTTCCTTGAAATTTCTTCAGAGTCATCATCTCTTCTTCTCTTGTAAAAGTACTATTTGTAAAACGTTAGGTGGAAGTGACGAAGTATCCCCTCGCTCTTCATATGAAAGACTTTCGATAAGTCATGAGATCCTAGCCTTCATTTCTTGTCTCCGAGTACCCATATTCTGAGATAACCATTGCCTATAAGCCTCATCCAGTTCAAAAGGCCCATGAGAGCAATCAATGTGAGTTGTGCGCAATACAGATGGCCACCTTGATATTAAAGCCTTTACCACCGATGGAGAGATCGCCTTGGAAGTATAAGTATGCTTTGGAAGAGATGGAATCGTCTGTTTGGTCCCCATTTGGCGAAACAATCGGGTAGAAAGAGTACGCTTCAATCCTACCAAAATCACCGCACAATAACCTAGAGAACGGGTCAGATAATGGCCAGAACAGTTCCAGTCATGTACATACACCACAAAAGTGAGAAAACTTGTTTTGGTACAAATGTTTGCAAATTACATATGATTTTCAAGATGAAACCCCTTGTCTCATAGAAGATTAGTCAACGTCTTCGAGAGCTCCTCCTTATCCCTCTGCTAGATCCCTCGCCAGCTGAAGAGTGACGTGGTGGATCAGGTGCCTGAAACAGTGGTCACGGTTTGATCAGTTTGTGAGAAGGGAAGGAAGATGAATTTGAGAATGTGATTTGAAGTTACCTGTTGACGAGTGAGAGCGGAGGTCCTCAAGCTCATCCTGCGAAGGTCACGCCTCATGGCAGTAGTAAGATCGATGTAATCCTGGCAATACTCTCGAGGGACCTGTCAGAAATGAATAATGTCAGTGTATCAGTGGGAATGCATGTGCAGTTGTTTGATTCAGTGGGAGGTTCACCTGTTCGTAAGATGGGTCTATGTGATATCCCTCATCGACTGAAGGTCGTGAAATAGTAGAAGTCACGAAATTGTCTTCAACTATTAGTTCTATGTTCCAATCTGCAGGCTGCAAGGCAGGAGGCTTATTTGTTTCTTGATCATCATCACTAACAGCAGCTCTAGAGCTTTGACCCCAGGAACGACGACTCTGTGGACATAAAGATGAAGTTTTGTGATTGCATTTACAGAGATGAAGGGAGGTGTTTTATTTACATACCCTCTCAGGCAGTTCTCCAGTCGCTAAAGGGCGCATCAAAAACTGTTGGCAGAAGACCTCATAACTCGCATCAGAGAAAAGGAAAGCGGAAAGATCCACTCCTCTCTTAGACTCTAACAGGGCCTCACCCTTCAGTTTATCAGTGTGACGCATATTTGCAGGAGGCAGAAAAGGTACCCTAGCTGCATCCATGTTTCCATAAACTTGGCGACAGACTCTTTCACCCAAGTACCAGTATCTGTCAGCAGGCCCCTCAAACAAGATTCGCCTATGTGTTAGGAGTACACTATGCATGTGGGGGGAAGCCAAAGTAGTCCTCCAAGTACCCCATGGGTCCCAGTTCACCTGAAGATTATGAAGAGTATGAGAGTTGAATCTGGAAGATTTAAGAGAAAGACAATGGTTTGAGATTTTACCTGTTCTGCAGTGAGGCCGGCAAGGATAGCTTTGGCAGCAGCATAATCATACCTATGGAGGTTGGAGTGCTTCCTGTGGCATGGATCAAAGCGGGCTAAAAATGGCCATTGGTTAACCCCCTCTTTCAAGAGAGGACAACCAAGACCCAAGTAGATGAATGCCCATACCTGCATGAGAGAAAGATCAAGAAATTGACAAAGATTTAGAGAGATTTTATTGAAAGACATCAGATATCAGTACCTGCCATATGAAAGCTAAGCCGCCGAAGTCTTGAGCAGCATCTCGTGATTTGTCACACATGGAGCGATACATAGTCGCTAATGCAGCTCCGCCCCAGTCATACAGATGAATATTATCCGTAATCTCCAAACTCTTCAAAAAGCCTAGAGGGGCTATGTCCTGTGTACCTGCAAAGAAAGTGCATGAGAGCAGATACAAAATGAATGCACGGGCAATATCCTCGGGTTCCCCTCCCTCCTCTTCATTTTGAACACTGAAGTGATTATAGAGCCAAGAGCGCCTGACTCCTCTTTTTGTCAGAGGAACATTTTCAACGCCCAAAAGATTGTACAAGTATTCTTCATCTGTGTGAGCTTCGTCATAAAAGGCGAGTGGTTGGCCTCCAATATGAAGTCCTGTAATCATAGTGAAGTCAAATGGGGTCATAGTCATTTCCCCAAACCCGAAGTGGAATGTGTTGGTGGTGTCCCACCAGAGTTCAGAAAGAGCAATCATGGCCATTCTATCCATGTTGTCGAGCCAGAGAGAATCCAAGAAGAACTTAAAGCCTGCTTGCTCAACAATGGCCTTGGCTTGGGGTTGGCGTGTCTCCATTAATTCCCACCATTTGATGAGTTTACCCAAGGAGTATCTTGTACGGATTTCGAAATTGGGCTGCATAAGCACATTTGGGATTATATTCACATCAAAGCAAATGTTGTTATTTCTAAAGGAACTTTGATTCAAATGCAATGCAAGCATGACTATTGATTTACATATCATGAAATGAAGTAAAATTTATGCTTTGAATGAACCAAAATGATCAATACATTTTCAAAAGGTTTTTACAAAAAAGATGTATGCATATTGTATGACATAATTTATTATCAAAGGCATGGGTGGTGTCACCAAAATCCAAAATATTTCAAGTTCAAAATTGATGGTGTTTTAATCAAATTAAACATCATAAAAAAATTTTTAGATACTTTACTTGACATGAAATGGCTTGTAAAGAAGAAAATGGATAATGGTGTCATTGAGGCATTTTATCAAACATGTGATATGCATATTTTCAAAATGATGTTTTCAAAGAAGAATGATCATGGCAAATACTTTCTAAAATCCTACAAAAATCATTGAAATATGATTAGGATATGTTTGATTTGAAAAATTAAAGTTTACTTCATTGAGGCATTTCATCAAACACTTGGTGTGCACCATTCACAAGCTTGTGAAGCTATGAAATGGGGTTCCCATGCTTTTCCCAAAGGTTACAATGATATGAAAATCAACAATCAACATGCAAACAAGCATTTCAATTCAATCAATTGCATATGAATCAAGAATTATTGAGGAAAATTAACTTACATTGTCTTTGGAGTGAATATATGAAAGATGTGTTCTAGGCTCCAAGAGTAGAGATGGTGGATGAGAATCTCCATATGAGGGTGCCTTGTATCTAGCCTTGACTTCCAAGAATGGATATTTCAAGTAAGGTGGAGGAGGTTGATTTCTATCCATTTTTGAAGAGAATGGAGTATGTGGGAAATGGAAAGGTTCACACCAAATGAAGACAAGTTGAAGAACTTGAGGAAATGAGGGTGATTTTGTGTTGCTAAGGATATGAACCAATGTTTTGGTTGAGTATGTATGAATTGAAGATCAAAAGCTAGGGTTTTGGAGCAAAACCAAGCTTGGAGGTGGTTTAGAATAAGCACAAGAGTGCATATGAGCATGAGGGGGTTTAAAAAAGAAAAAATTCTCGGGTCACACATGGTGAACGTCCTAGCTAGGACGGCCAACCGTCCAGGCTAGGACGGCCACGAGTGTGCCCCAACTTGATTTTCTCAATTTTTGTTTTTTTCGGTCAATTTCCTCCAAAATTAGTTCATGTTTTGCATGGAAATTACCACTAAATGATGATTTTGAATGATGATTTTGAAATGATGATTTTGAAAACATTATATGGGAGAAGTACCATATAATTGAGGCTGTGTTCATGTGGGAGATGTACCATATGAGCAATGAGTTTGAAGTTATTTTATGTGAGACATAAAATAACGATTTGAATTGTCTTATGTATTTATTTTATGTGAAACATAAAATAATGAGGTGAGATTATTTTATGTGAGACATAAAATAATGCTTTATATGGGAGATGTACCATATAATTGTTCACATGGGAGATGTACCATGTGAACGATGAACTTGAGTTATTTTATGTGAAGCATGAAATAGCATTTTGAATTGTTTGTGATTATTTTATGTGAAACATAAAATAATGAGGTGAGATTATTTTTATATGAGACATAAAAATAATGCTTTATATGGGAGAAGTACCATATAATTGTTCACATGGGAGATGTACCATGTGAACGATGAACTTGAGTTATTTTATGTGAAGCATGAAATAACATTTTGAATGATTTGAGATTATTTTATGTGAAA
>JAESVK010069648.1:0-16633 GCA_017140935.1 Hamamelis virginiana
ACATGGATTGATTTTATAAAAGAAAAATTTTTGTTTTTCCTCTTCCGTTGCGAATCCATGGTTTTTATTCACAGAACCTTTCACTATTATGTGAGGGGTACAACATTCAATTGACCATACTTATGCAAATGATGGGTGTGACTTAACTAAAGAGTACTATCTAAGAACCTATTATGTGAGGATACTACAATTTAGAGGCGAAAGGATGATTAGAATTTGCTTTGAGAAGCATTAGGATAAGAGTTATCCACACATTAAGGGTTAGTATCCAAGAACCTATTATGTGAGGTTACTAATTTTTAATGGGACCCCAATCCCTACTATGGAAATTCAGATGATGAAATTCCCGAGTCTCATCTAAGGGAGTATGAGATTTGAATAAAATAGTGGGAGGTACCATAATACTTAGAACCAATAGGTATTTATGTTTTGAATAATATGAAATTTACTGTTATTATTTTCTGTTGTAGATGGCTCCACTAAACCCCTTATCTAGAATCCTTGATGACAACCGTTTGACTGGTCCCAATTTCAATGGCTGGGTTAGGAACCTGAAAATAATCTTAGCTGCTGATAAAATTGAATATGTTATCAAATCTCCACGCCCCAATGCTTTACCTGAAGGGGCATCTGAAGAAGAGCGAGACACTTATAATAAGTGGCTTGAGGATGATGTGCAAGTCAGGTGCTACATGATGGCATCGATGACCAATGAGCTCCAAAGGCAACATGAGGTCATAGACAGTGCATATGCGATCCTCAAGAATCTTAAAGAGTTGTATGAATCACAAAATAGAATTGTAAGGTACAATGCTGTGTGCTTGTCTTCTTGAGGTTGTGCTCAATTATATTCCCAAGCGTAGGAATTCAAATATTGCCAAGCATAATAAATACTGAGGGAGTCCTCAGGTCATCTCCACAAGGAGTGGAACTGGTCTAAATGATCCTTAGGTGTTGCTAACCAATGAATGCAAAGAAAGTGTAAAATCATGGGGGGGTTGATTGTTGAAGAGTGATTGTAGAGAAATAACTAATTTAAGCTAACAATAATAAAATGTAAAGGGTTGGATTCTTGGGTTTCATTCTATCCACAACTTAGGAACATGTATTTCTCACAATGATTTCTCATCTAGGATCCATTGAAGAATGGTCTTTGATGGAGGATTTAACTTTAAATACATTTTGAAAGGAAAACTCATCTAGGATCCATTGAAGAATGGTCTTTGATGGAGGATTTAGCAATAAAAGCATAATGGTGCTAAATGGAAATAAATATTCTCTTGAACATTTCATCAAACACTTGGAGTGCATATAAATTCAAGCACAATGTGTACCAAGTATCACTTGTTAACACATTGTCAAGAAGATGCCAAACCAAGAGGATTCAAATATGAAAACATTTATAACCATTCAAACACAAAACACAAGGAAAATGGGGTTGAATAATGAAAAATACTCATTGGGGCATTTTAGCAAACACTTGGAGTGCATGTGGTTCAAGCACCATTTGTGCCAAGCCAAAGCTTGTCTACAAATGGTCAAGAGATACAAAACCAAGTGGTTTCAAGAAATAAAGAGCATTTGATATCATCCAACCAACATTCAAAGCACAAAAATGGAGAAAATCATATTACCTTTGTTGTGGGGTGGAAATCCACCATTGAATCCAACCTTGGTGCTTAGAAAGCTATAAATGCAAGAACAATCAAGGTAAATGCAAGAAACAAGAAATAAATGCTAATAACTTGATTACCAAATGATAAAATAGCTTTACAACTGAAATACAAGAGTAAGAACAACCTAAACTAAGGCTTACAAGTGAAATGAACAAAGGAAATGCAAAACTAAAACTAAACTAAGCTAATCCTAAGCTAAGAAATGAAGAACAACTAAAACCTAACCTAAACCTAATGGAATTATGGAGAGAGCCTGCAAAATGGCTGAAAATGCCTTTAAATAGGCTGCCAATTCGTGCCCTAAAGTGCCCTTGAAATCCCCACTTTGCCCCTCATCAAAAAGACATATTACAGCTGAAAATCTGGGTTCTCGGGGTTTTGTACCGGTACAGGGGATTTTGTACCGGTACAAAAGCTTACTGCCTCCAAAATTAGTATTTTGTACCGGTACAAAAATGCTTGTACCGGTACAAAATTGCAGAGAATGCCTAAAAGGTGCTCCAACTTCAAATGCATGTAACTTTCTCGTCCGGAGTCGGATTTGGACGTTCTTTATATGCACGCGAAGCTTGGGAAGTCTACTTTCCAACCATGGTGGTCTCATTGTATGATTCAAACTTTGAAGACTTCCAAGGTCCCACTTTGCATGCCAAAAAGCATCCATTTAAGCGCATTCAACCTACAAAGGCTCAAAAACAACAAAAGAGTTAAACACACCTATTTACAAGATAAATGGCTCAAGTATGTACAAAATGATGAGAATAATGCAATAAAAGTATGCAATATTATGGTGCAATCACTGTGGGTGATCTTTTCTCTGCTAAGATGGTGGAAGGGACATCAGTGAATGAGCATTGCCTCAAGATGATCCAGAACATCCACGCTCTTCATGATCTAGGTGTCGAGATCAATTCGGAGATGAGTACAGATATTCTACTTCATTCACTTCCTTCAACCTTCAAACAATTCATCATGAACTTTCACATGACTGATGTGAATGATAAAGTTTCTTTAACTGATTTGATGAATATGTTGAGTACTGCTGAGGAAACCTTGAAAAAGGATTCCAAAAGAAATGTTTTGGCTATAGATGGGGCATCAACTTCTAAACCCAAGCCCAAGGGCAAAGGTAATAAGAAGAAGAAGCCCAATCTTAAGCCAAAAGGAGGAATGAAGAAGAAGAATACAAAGGGAAAGTGTTTCCACTGCGGCAAGACAGGTCATTGGAAAAGAAATTGCAAGGAGTACCTGGCTTCGTTAAAGAATGGTTCTTCTGATGGTACGTATTGTATTTGATTTACTAATTGAGAATTAGTATTATTTTGCTTTATGGTGTGAGATACCTAACTATGTTTTTTCTTGTACAATGCGATTGTATGTAGGAGACAAAGGGAAGCAAAAGGTCGAGTAGATATTCAGCTTTCAGTGTTTTGGAAAGGATCAAGAGTTGCTGCCTTCAACACTATAGCTCAATTCTTGACTAGTTTATTTAAGAATTGATGAACTTTTAATTATTGCCAGTTTGTAATAAATACTTCTTTAGAAGTTTTTTATTTAGTTTTGAATATTTCGATTATTTAAAACAGTTTATTTATAATATTGATTATTTGGATAATTTCTGGCAATTAATTTTAAAGTTCTAAATTCTTCATGAATGCTATTAAATATATATATATGATTCAATCTTGTAGGGTTATATTAATAAATGAATCTTGACACTGTGTTTGAATTCATTAATTAATATAATTCAATCATCTTATTTATAAGGAGTTTAAAAGGATAATACATGAGATGTATAAACCTTACATTTAGTTTGAAATACTTCATATCTATTTTGAATATTTGAAAGTGTTCAAAGGATTCAAAACTATGAATATTTGAAGAGTTCAAATTATTCATTTGAAGTAAAGCTAAAAAGAAAATATTGAGAATATTTTAGTTGAATCATTTATATAAAGAGGACCTTAAATATGTTAAACGTTGTAGTTTAAAGATTTATTTTAAATATGAGATATTTTAAATAAACCTTGAAAGCTATGCTTTCTTTAATAAAGAGTTATTAGAGAGCAATGTTTCCATAATGGTTGAGAACCATTCCTTTATGAAACATTATAAGGGATTTTATATTATTAAAGAGTTTAAAAAATAAATACCTTGTTTCAAAAGGACTAGTGGGAGCAATAAAGTCATCATTCATTCTCACCTTCCTTTATTTAAAGTACATACTTTAAATACTAAGTGTAGTATCATGAATTCCATAAAAGTTATAGGAATTCTAATCTCTCAAAAATGTTTATTTTATGAGGGATTATATATGAGTTTAATATTTGAGAAATATGGAATCTCATAAAAGATTATGTACGTAATATCATTAATGCTACAAAAGGTTGTTGGCAGATATTGGAATTATTCAGAATAATGATCCTCAATAAAAGTGAGTATATTCTTAAGTTAGTTAAGATTGTGATACTTACATGAATAAAGGAATCTAAAAGGATGCCATTTACAAGTTGCCTAAAAGAGTGCCTTGTACATACTGTTCTCTACCAAGAACATAGGTCTCATTTACCAGACATCAGCGTTGGCAGCAAAATTATAGTTTAATTACAATTATTGAAAAATAATAAAGATGCAAAGTTTGTTTACATAGGATCTCCATTGCCATAACATCTATGGGAGTTATAAAGCCTTGTCTTTCGAAGACTAGTATAAGATACTATGGTGATTGGCTTTAGTGCAAGTGGGAGATTGTTAGAGATATGCCCTAAAACCAATCCTAAAGTGCATATCTATTTCATATTAGGATAAGAAGGTATTACTTATCGTCTATATATTCAATTATATATACGATAATGTCCATGAATAAATGATAAGAGAAATATGTATCTCAAGTTTGTTGAGATATGAAGACTCATATTTCTCATACACATTTATTCTAAAAGTGTTCCTGCTCATAGGTTTATTAAAGAGGACATTTATTAAACTGACAAGAGTAGCACAGATTTAAACTAACTCCAATGGGAGGATAGGTAGTCTTACCTATCAGTGTAGTGACACTTAGGTTAATCTGTGGGTGCATATTAGAGAATATGTACACTGAACATGATCTACTAGAATATTCCTATGGATATTAAGTTAAAGGAATATTCTTATGTTACGTCCATTTGGTAATCCAAAGACCTGAGACACCATGGATGTCTTATGCCTGAGTTGTTAGGGTTTGATAGCGTTTTATACAGCCTTGATCTTAAGGTCGTAGTCGGCACTCATTGGCTCTAATAAATCTTGCATGAAGGCATATGAGTGGTCAATAAGGAATCATCACTCTCAATGTTATGAAAGAGAATGTGAGGGTCAGTTCTCAAATATAACTCTCAATGTGAATCTCTGGCCAGAGTGATAGATGAAATATGAAAGGGTTTAATAGGGTTCATCTAATTGAGATTATAATTTGAAGAACATATGACAAGAAAGTTAAGATAGGGTTTTGACTTATATCCATACCCTAAATATCTTAACTGTGACATTAGGGGATGAAGGATTAAGTAACAAGAAGGGTTCACATAGTTCTGCTATTCACCCAAACCTAGGGCATGTCATGACACATTGCTAGACGTCACTCATGACCAGTGAAAGCCTATTGATAAGTGTTATCAATGAGGGCATAATTGGAATAGTTTCAATTAAACCTTTAAATAGAAAGTTTCAATTTTAGGAGACATGGAGATGTCCCTAGTCACTGCTAGGTTGGGGTGAACCCAATGGGTCACACACAAACAAAGAGCATAAGAGAGTCTCTTGAATTAAAGAAAGAAGGGAATTTCCTAAAACTAATTACAATAATAACCTTATATATTATTTGTAAATATATATAAGGAATTAAGTTATATATTAATTAGTAATATATAAATGGAATTAAGTTACTTTTGAAAATAAGTATTAAATAGAAACCCTAGGGGTTTTCTATAAATACTAGAGCTTGAAACATGCTAGCACTAAGCCTCCATCCTCACTTTAGAGAAAAAGTTTCTCTCCCTCTCTCAAGCTTGATTCTTCCATTGTTGAGAAGCTTCAAGGATTCAAGCGGTTTTGTGTTCGTGTGGACTTCGTTGGAGACTTCATCCGTTTGAAGTTCAAGATCAACAATTGCAAATCGAAAGGCATATCAAGTAAGATTTATTTATGTTTGATAAATATATTTGCTTATATGTAAATCATATGTCCCTATGCTTGTACGATCATGGTTAGGATATTCGATGATGGAATCATCTTTTATAAAAATTTTATTTTGTCTTCCGCTGCGATTCCATGATTTCGAACGATTCCTTTCAACCATTTGCAGGAATTTTTAGGGATATCTTCAACTATTAGAATTCAAGGTTTCCATCCAAAATCCCTGAAACTTTTTCTATTCCCATTTTCCCTACAGGATAAGGCCAAGCATTGGCTTTGCACTCTTCAAACACCTGTCCCTACCACTACTTGGGAACAGCTTCAGAAATTGTTCTTATCTAGATTTTATTCTATTGGTAAAACTCATCAAATGCGACGAGGAATAACAAACTTCGTCAAACATGAACAAGAGTCGTTTCACGAGGCATGGGAGAGAATGAAAGAACTTCTAAGGTTATGCCCCCATCACGATGTACCTAAGTGGCAAATCATAGAATCTTTTGTTAGAGGTTTAGCTGAGGGTGACACGCAGATTGTTAAATCTGCATGTGGGGGAGCTATATTAAGTAAGGGAGAGGATGAAATGTGGGCTTTATTTGAAGCATTGAGTGAGGATTCTTTCCATATGGCATCAATGTCTTTAGGTAACCGTGATAATTCCTTAGTGAAGAAAAACCCTCCAAAAAAGGGTGGTATTTATGACGTGGATCCCCAAGCTTTGGCAAACAAACAAGTAGAGGCTTTGTCTCAGAAACTTGACCAATTAATAGTTGCACAGGGGCAATCTTCTAAGGCCCATGTGAAACCTGTCAACTTGGTGTGCAATATTTTCACTGATCCTTCTCACGAGACACCGTATTGTCCCTTGGCTGGACAGTACCCTGAGTTTGTCCAAGAGCAAGTCAATGCTGCTCAAGGATTTGCACCACCTAGGAATGACCCATATTCCAATTCCTACAATCCTGGGTGGAAGACTCACCCAAATTTTCAATGGTCTAGTCAACCGAGAGGGTCCAATCCTAGTCAACCTGTGAGACCCACATACAACTGTAACCCTGCTGTAGTTCAGCCATATAGACCACCGCAGATGCAACCCCAATACCCAAGCTATGGTGCTCCGCAAGCACCTCCACCCCATTATCATAGTCAAGATGTGACTCAATAACCACCACAACCTCTAAGAACGCTTGGTTTTGAGGAACAAGTCTTAGCTACCCTGAAAAGTCTAGAGGCCTCTGCACAACTCACTCATTCTCATTCCCAATCAATCTCAAAATTAGAAACCCAAATGGGCCAACTAGCGGCTTCTTTTAGTCGTAGAGAGGAGGAAAAGTTTCCAAGTCAGGCTGTTGCAAATCCTAAAGGGGCTTTTGTAGCTGAGAGTTCTACTTCTCAGAACCCTCAATGTAATGAGGATGTGAAGGCGGTTACAGTTTTGAGAAGTGGGAAGGTTGTAGATAATAAAGTTGGGGAGAAAGAGAGAGAAAAAGAAAAAGAACCTGAAAAAGAGGAAGAGTCAAAAGTTTCGAGGAATAACTTTCCTGCAGCTTTAGACGATCCATTGGCATCTTACGTGCCAAAAGCCCCATTTCCATCTGCACTTTTAGCACCTAAGAGAGCTAAGAAAGGGGCTAGCATGTATGACATGTTAGAGGTTTTCAAAAGTGTTTATATCAATCTACCTCTATTAGATGCCATCAAACAGATTCCTTCCTATGCCAAATTTTTGAAGGAAATGTGCACACAGCAACGAAAGGAGCGTGTTCATTTGTCCAAAACCATAACTCCTGTTGACATTGCTAGTGCTGTGTGTCAATTCCAAGCTCCCATTAAAAGAAAAGATCCTGGAACGCCAACCATACCTTGCTTCTTAGGAAGTCATTATATTGATAGAGCGTTAGTTGATTTTGGCGCAAGCGTGAATATAATTCCATATTCAGTGTACGCCAAAATGGAGCTTGGAACACTCCAAACCACACCTACTATTCTTTAATTTGCAGATAGGTCCACTAAAGTGCCTAGAGGGATACTGCAGGATGTTCTAGTAAAGATAGATTCTTTTGTCTTTCCTGCAGATTTTATCGTCTTAGATATGGAGCCCGTTGATATTAATAGGCCTCAAATCCCTATAATAATAGGAAGACCTCTTTTGGCAACTGCAAATGCAGTCCTTCACTGTAGGACTGGCATAATGAAGGTGTCGTTTGGAAACATGAAAACAAGGCTGCAAGTTTACAGTGCAGCTAATCAACCTCATAACTTTGAGGATTGTTCTTTTGTTGATATCATAGATATGGTGGTAGAGGAAGTTACACCTTATCTTCTGTCTAAATACCCTTTAGAAACTTGCCTTAATTACTTTGGGTTCGAGGACCATGACTTGGAGCAATCATTCCTGGAGGTAAATCCCGTCTTAGATTCTACCTCCACCATAGGGAAAATGCCTTGGAGACCTAGGGTCGAGCCACTTCCGTCTATTGCTAGTGTCCCATCCCCCACGTCTTTTGAGTCTCCACCGCAACTTGAGTTAAAGCCTTTGCCGGGTAATCTCAAGTATGCCTTTTTAGGTAATAGTGACACTTTGCCTGTTATAATATATTCTACTCTGAATTTAGAACAGGAAGGTAAGTTGTAATTTGTTTTGAAAGAGCACAGATTAGCCATAGGATGGTCGGTTGCTGATTTAAAGGGTATAGACCCGTGAATCTGCCAGCACCGAATCCATCTTGAGGAAGGTGTAAACCCTTCAAGGGATGCCCAACGTAAGTTGAACCCAAATATGAAAGAGGTCGTTAAAAAGGAAGTGTTAAAATTGTTGGATGCGGGTATCATTTACCCAATATCTGATAGTGAGTGGGTTTCCCCTACTCAATTGGTTCCTAAAAAGTCTGGGATTACAGTGATAGCTAATGAAGAGGGTATTATAGTCACCACAAGAGCTACCACTGGATGGAGAGTCTGTATAGACTATAGAAAGTTGAATTCCAAGACCAGGAAATACCACTTCCCATTGCCTTACATTGACCAAATTCTAGAGATGTTATCTGGGCAAAGTTTTTATTGCTTCTTAGATGGCTATTCTGGGTATAACCAAATAGCGGTTTATCCTGAGGATCAAGAGAAGACTACATTTACCTGTCCATTTGTGACATTTGCATTTAGGCGTATGTCTTTCGGCCTATGCAATGCCCCTAGCACTTTCCAAAGATGCATGACATCTATTTTTTCTGACATGATAGGAGAATTTTTGCAGGTGTTTATGGATGAATTTTCAGTCTTCGGTCTTTCTTTTGATGAGTGCCTTTCCAATCTCTCAAAAGTCCTTAAGAGATGCTATGAGACTAATCTTGTTTTAAGCTGGGAGAAGAGCCATTTTATTGTTCGAGAGGGCATTGTGCTTGGGCACATAGTTTCTAGTAGGGGGATAGAGGTTGACAAGGCTAAGGTTGATTTAATTGCCAAATTACCTTCTCCCACTACTGTTAGACAAATCCGGTCCTTTCTTGAACATGCGGGATTTACAGGCGTTTTATTAAAGACTTTAGCAAAATAGCAAAACCATTGTGCAATTTGCTTGCTAAAGATGTGGATTTTAATTTTAATAACGCCTGTTTAGAGTCCTTTAATAAGTTGTGTTTAATGTTGACCTCGGCACCTATCATGCGAGCTCCTGATTGGTCACTTTCTTTCGAGCTTATGTGTGACGCCTCCGATTTTGCTGTGGGGGCAGTGTTAGGTCAGAGGGTAGATAAGGCCCCATATGTTATATACTATGCAAGTAAAACCTTTAATGATGCTCAGTTAAATTACACTATGACTGAGAAAGAAATGCTTGCTGTAGTTTTTGCACTTGACAAATTCCGATCCTATCTTTGGGGATCGAAGACTATTGTGTACTCAGATCACGCCGCTTTGCGGTACCTGCTCTCTAAAAAAGAGACGAAGCCTAAACTGATTAAAAGGATTCTCTTATTGCAATAATTTGATTTTGAGATCAGGGATAAAAAAGGGTCTGAGAATGTCGTTGCAGACCACCTTTCCAGGATAGTAGTTGAAGAAGATAGTGACCCCACGCCTATTAGGGATTCTTTCCCTGATGAGCAGCTTTTTGCTGTCACTCATTCTACTTTACCTTGGTGTGTTCATATCGTGAATTATCATGTCACAGGCCTTGTACCATCTCTTTGGTCAAAACAGGAAAAGGATCGGTTCTTTTCTCATATAAAATTCTATTATTGGGAATACCCTCTTCTGTTTAGGTACTGTGTTGACCAGGTAATCCGTAGGTGTATCCCGGAAAGTGGGATGCAAGACGTTTTGAAGTTCTGCCACACCTTAGCATGTGGAGGACACTTTAGCGGGAAAAAGACTGCCGCTAAAGTCTTACAGTGTGTGTTCTACTAGCCCACTCTATTCAAAGATGCTTTGGACTTTTGCAAGTCCTGCCAAAATTTCCAGAGATTGGGTTCTATGTCTAGAAGGGATATGATGCCTCTTAATCCTATTCTAATCATCGAAATTTTCGATGTATGGGGCATCGACTTCATGGGACCTTTTCCTATTTCGCATGGGTTCGAATATATCTTAGTGGCTGTTGATTACGTGTCTAAATGGGTAGAAGCAGTAGCCACTAGGACTAATGACAACAAGGTGGTTCTGAAATTCCTCCAAGAGAACATTTTCTCTAGGTTTGGGTTTCCAAGGGCCATCATCAGTGATGGAGGGTCACATTTTAATAATCGACCCTTTGCAACTTTAGTAGCTAAATATTCTATCACTCACAAGGTTGCAACCCCGTATCATCCTCAGACTAGCGGTCAAGTGGAGGTATCAAATAGGGAAATTAAGCATATCCTAGAAAAAACTGTCAGGCCCGATCGTAAGGATTAGTCATTGCGCCTAACTGACGCATTGAGGGCCTATAGGACTGCATTTAAAACCCCTATTGGTATGTCTCCGTACCGTTTAGTCTATGGCAAACCTTGTCACCTCCCAGTCGAGTTAGAACAAAGAGCACTTTGGGCCATTAGGAAATTCAATTTTGAAATGAAGGAAGCGGGATCTCACCGCAAGCTTCAATTAAATGAGCTCGAACAGATTAGGAACGAGGCTTACGAAAGTTCTAAAATCTCTAAGGCCAAAATAAAAGAGTTTCATGACAGAGACATCAATAGAAAATCTTTTGAACCTAATCAGAAGATGTGGCTGTTCAACTCCAAATTGAGACTATTTCCTGGTAAGCTTAGGTCTCATTGGGATGGACCTTTTGTGGTGACTAGAGTTGCTCCTCATGGTGCTGTTGAGATTAGAAATCCTCGAACTGGTTTGTCCTTCTCTGTGAATGGACAAAGGCTTTAGCCGTATATTGAGGGTATAACTGATAGTGAGGGCATTAGGGATGGTTTGGTAGTTGAGTCTATCAGTTTGGAAGACCCAACCTATCATTTCGACTAGAGAGGAATTTCACGTCTGGCTGTAGACGTTAAACTTAGTCCCCCCCACCCTTTTCCCTTGTACGTCGCATTCTTTTTCTGTCGTTTGTACTTTCAGGTTATTCTGCTCGTGACATCCTTGCAACATTGAGGACAATGTCTACTTCTAGTTGGGGAGGGTTATATAGTATTTTATTTCTGCGTTGTTTTATTTATTCATTCAAATTTTTTCGTATATAATGCTTTATTTTTCTTATTCTTTTGCACATATTATACCATTGGTTTGTATAGTTATTGATTGTATAGATTTTGATAAATAAATACGTTATAACTGTGAGTTTTTATTCATACATTTATATCATATCTATTTGTCTATTTTCGATACATTAAATATAATTTTACTGTGATTAGCCTGTATTCAACCCTTACACATGCACGAACTTGGTTTAATCTTTATATTTTGCAATTGGAATATCTGCTGAAAACCCTTTTATAAAGTGGAGACTGGCGACAAATAATTCAAATTTTGTTCCATTCAATCATTTTTGGGACTCAAATATTCATCATTTCAGTTCAGTTCTTGGTTATTGCTTATTTTTTATATCTTGCGTAAATACTTAATTCGTGCGTATTTTAGAATGTAAATAACTTGCTAATCAGTCGAGAATATTGTGCAATTTTTGAAAAATGATTTAAGGCCCTTTTTCGAGTCCTTGTGCCTTGTATATTATTGCTAGAGTATAGGATCCCCCGTAGTACCCTAATTGAGCCTAAAAGTTTCCAAATTTTTTGATAACTTAGCAGCCTTGGGTAACGTGGTGTCTTATGTACAGTAATTTGTATTAAGTTTGTTAAAATATATTTAAAAAAATAAAAGATATAAATTATTCAAAAAAAAAAATTTCAAAAATCCAAAATCGCTATCGATAAACATTATATCGATAGCCGAGTTAAATTCAAAAAATTAAAAAGCCCAATTCGCGGCAGAACCGCTTTGGCTATCGATAGCGAAAGTTCGCTATCGATAGAGATTACGTAACTTTTCCTTTAACCAGTTTCCCCGCGCGATTTCTTGCCATTTTTCACCTTCTCTCGCCGGAAAACTCCATTGCCGCCGTGACCCATCACCTTCAACTTCACTTTCCGACCAACTCACGCCACCATTTCGGTCAAGCTCACCTGAGTTGCTATCCTCGCGACATTCTTCACACTTCTGACCGATTGAATCAAGCTTTTTCATCGCCGTCACCATTCGCCATTCACCCCTCCGGCCACACTCCGGCGAGGTTATTCAATCCGGCGACCCCATCATCTATCAAACTCAACTTTTCTTGCTTCACTTGAGCTCCGTCAAATAGTAAGGTTCCATTTCCTTTTTAAATTTGGACAGTTTTGTTATGGCTTAATTATGTTCATTTTTTTAATGGGTATGTGTATACTTACGACGGGTTAGTTGAACTATGTAAGTTTGGTCATATTAGTGGTTGGGTTTAAGTAATTGGCAATAAGTAAATTGAATAAATTCTATGGTCATTACTTTGACTGTTGCACTGCATTGAGTTGGATGAAGCCTAGATGTTAGGCTAGTATGGAATTGTGGTTGGGTTTATTTGCCTTACTTGAGTAATTTACCTCTGCCGCTGCGGTGTTTTCTTATTGATTGTGATTATTACTGCCAGTTATACTTACTGCTGACTGTGGTTGTGTCTGCTGCTGTGGGTGTGTGTGTGAATTTCTGTACAGAGTTATGGTTCGCCTCAAGACGACGAGTAAGGCCCGGGCTAAGGGCATTGCATTTCAGGAGCCTGCCCCACCGTCACAGCGACCTAGGCGGTCTACAGCCACCGATCGGGATAAGGCCCAGCATACAGCACTAGATTCATCGGACAGTTCTGAGTCCGATATGCCTCCAGCCCCCGTGCAGAGACCCACTTCTAGAGGTCAGTCATCTAGTCAGCCACCAGCGAGTGCGCCTTCTACGAGTTCACGATATGTGGAGGAGGTTTTTGATACTGAGCACCCTGAGATTGGCGAGACGGGCGAGCCTCGCATGACTCGAGACTTTGAGGGTTTCACACAGACCGAGGGAGGGCCGAAGAAATTACCTACCCGACGTGCTCCGAAGCCGTGGCCTTCAATTCTCGCAGCTAAAAATTTTAATGTCGAGCGCTATGTAGACCCAAAAGCTTTCAAGGGGAAGGGATTATTGGTTCAAACGCTGACTGATCGACACCTCAGCACCTGGCTGAGGAAAGGTGAGGGCTATAAGCCCAGTTTGGTTCGGCAGTTCTACACTTCGGCCCATACAGTAGAGGATCGAGCTGACACGATCAGAGCTGAGGTCGGAGGCCTTATTCTTGAGATTACCCCAGACGACATCGCCGATTATTTGGGATGCGAGCGTCCGGTGGCTGCAGAGGTTGAGTACCCCCATGGCGGCTATTTAGAGCTTTCTGAGGACCGATGCGCCGACATGGTCTGTGAGGATCGCGCATTATTTGATGGGTTCTACTTCACTACAGGGAACATGCACCCGCAGTACGCAGCTATGAATAAGCTGCTCTACTGCAATCTGCGAGCTAGGGGTACTGATTCTCAGATCCCCGTAGAGTCTGTGCGGCTACTTTTCGAGTTCATCAGCGATCATGAGATGGATATTGCCCTACTTATTTTCAGCGAGATCCAGACTTTCATTCGCACACAGCCGAGCAACAACATGCCGTACCCCCAGATGATTACAGCATTTGCTTTGGGTACGGGTGTTGTTTCTGATGAGCAGACACGGTGGGGCGAGGGACCTATCACTCCTACTACTATCGCCCGGAGCATGGTAGCTCGGCCGAAGAGGCCACGTACTGAGCCTGCAGATCCATCAGAGCCAGCTCCAGCTACTACCGGTCAGCCATCATCTGCTCCAGCACCTGCCATTACAGTACCACCTCCGATAACTCCAGCATCTACCGGTTCTTAGGACTTGTTACTTCAAGTCCTAGAGGGGTTGAGGACAGTTATGCAGACTCAGCAGTTACAGTCTGCTCAGCTAGAGAGGCAGTCTGCTCATCTCAGGGTGATGTGGCGACGTATGGACAGCGAGCCGATTTCTGAGGCCGACCGAGCACTATTTGGAGAGCCACAGCCCACAATTGGAGTCGACATCCCACCTGGGGATGATCAGCAGTTATTTGATGAGGCCCGCGGTCAGCGCGATGCAGAGATGAGGGCTGATGTGGAGATGAGAGATGATGCTCAATCATGAGTTGGGTTGTTCTTTTTGGAGTTTTGATTATCTTTTTGGATAGAGTTTTAAGTTGTTCTGGGTTAGTATAGGGTTATAGGATGGTTTAGGGTAGCAACCTTGAACATATATATCAACCATCCTATTTTTGCTGTCTCAAACTTCTTTTGTTACAAACCAAATACATTACAATCCTATAAAAGTCCTTTTTGATTTCAAATTATACGCACTATTCTCTTGATATTACTTGTTTATTTAAGTTTTAAATTATGTATGAACTGCACTTCTATGCATCTATAACTTCGTTGCTTCATCTTCCGTTGGTTATTTTTAGAGATTAATGTATGAGTATTATACTTGTATATATATCCAATTGGGACACAGGGTTATTGACCTTTCATAGCGAACATTTCTTGTGAGTGACCACTAGTGAGGACTTGAAGTTGAAACTTATTTAGGTTTGATACTCGTATTCTTATTTGCGTTTATTTTGATTCTATCAAGTTCACCCTCACTACACGTTGAACACTTGCTAATTACCTGTTAAAGATAGCATTTTCTGTGTTTAAAATTTTCAACTATGTTGTTGATATATCTGTAAACGAAACTCTTAATGTGTACATAGTGTTGTATTATCTTTGTTTTCCTTATCACATGATTCTTTTATTCTTTCATGTTTGTGGGTACCATTTTCTGCAAACCCTCACGAGACTGCACTCGTCCGCTAGGGGTAACCTAGTGGTTTAAAAGGCTTGTTGCATACGCTAAATGCAATCGCGATTCCCTGCGAAAGTGGCCTTTTCAATTATAGTTTTAGTTTTTCGTTTTTCAGAGTATAGCTATTTGCTAAGAGACTAGCAAAACCTAAGTTGGGGAGTGTGATTGTATCACAATCATGCTCTCAAACTATGGTATTACTGTGCTCTCTTATTTAAATAGTTGTGTAATAATATCCTGTTTTGTATAAATTCTGTATAAATTGATTAATTTCTCTTTTATAAGAAAATTGTGCAGATGTTATAAATGTGAAGCCGTCACTCAGGAAGTCTTGCTTATCGTCACAAATGATAAAAGTTTCATAAAAGTTCAGTAATAGGCGATGAAGATCAAAGGCTGCAGAAGAATTTATGCATTTCCCAAGCAAGAGCCAACATGACTATCAATAGCCAAGTATCGCTATCGATAGAAGTTCTATCGATAGCCAAACTTCGCTATCGATAGACATGAGGCGGCTGTGGGCTGTTCTAGATATTTTGAGATATTTCAAGGGTATTTTGGTCATTTATAAATTCAGCCTATAAATACAAGGCTCCATGTGACTTTAAGGGGGTTCAAGACTTTCGCTCTGAATCATTACTCTGTCAATTTTAATAGACTTCATCTTACAGTTCAATTCTGCTTTTTATTCTGTAATTTACTTTTCTGCAATTTTTCCTTTAATGCATGGCTCAATTCTCACTTGAAAATTATTCTTTCCTTTTACTGTCATTTTCTTTATTTACTTAAGCCCTTTTCTTTATTTACTTATGCCATTTTCTTTATTTTTTTCAGTCACTTTTTCTTTATTTCCTTCAGTTATTTACTTTCTGCTTTATTTTACTTTTCCATCCAGTGACCCCTAGAGCTTGTCATGGATAAAGGATATTCTCCTCCATTGATGTGTAGCTAATACTCCAAGCTTGGGTGAGGATGAAGTTGGATTCTTTATGCATTTCTAGTTTATAAACATCCCTTTATTTGTATTATATAATTGCATAGTTGTGAAGGTTTACCGCACACTATTGCTAAATATAATATAATATAATTGTATATCTGTGATTGCAATTATATAAATATGCAATGGTACTTAATGGGATAAATAACAAACTAGCATGCTTTATCCCCATTTAAGGTGGATAGTGATATTCCATTCCTTTTCAAGGATAAACCTGTCGGTCCTGTTATTCATCATCTTTGGGGATTCCTTCTTGTAGTTGGATGAACCACCATACATAATTACTATATCGTGGATTTTATAACTAAATTGCATATTTGATATTCAATGGACTTCTCACCCAAGTTCCGCTCATTCCATTAATTAATCGCGTTTTAATCAGCTTTATTAAAATCAGTATTTC
>JAESVK010069651.1:0-21840 GCA_017140935.1 Hamamelis virginiana
TACCCTCCAGCGACCGTGAACGGCCTCAACAAACCTATGACTTTAGAGAGTGGGTCTGAGTATTAGTTATTGTTTCCTTTTTGTATTTATTTTCAAATAAATTTGATCCCAACTTTTTCAGGATTTGTCACGCACTAGCCGCCACGTTTATGGAAACTGGCTACGGTTTTGGTGGGTTAGCATATGTCGTGGGGATTTTTTGCCTATACATATAAAAAGGGCATTTTTGTCTTCAAAAAAGATTTGAGGACCTACCAGATTAGGTCTTTTTTTATTGGACCTATTGGTCTAAACATATATAAAAAAAGACCTATAACTAAAGTACCCTATTTTCAATTGCTAAAAAAAAGGACTAATGTGAGATAGATGGCTTGAAATTTCATTCGAGTACCATATATTCACTCCCATATGCCGCAGGTATACAATATATTCATTCCCATCCACTACTGGTAAGACTGTGCTAAGTGCTTAGGAAAGTTACTTCTGAAGTTTAAAATTTTATTTTATCTAAGAGATATAGTAATAATTATGGAGTATTTTTTTAGGGGCCCTTTCCATGCATTAGCTTTTTTAAAGATCTCTTTTAGTCCTTTTAGAGCTTAAAATTTTACTTAATCTAAGAGATGGGGTGATAATCACTTCCAAATGACTTGAGGTGTGATAGGATGGTTGACAAAATTTTTATACCGGAAGTGATTGTGGAAAAAGTTGGGAGATAAATTTTGATAAGTGAATACATGGTTTGAACATAAATTTAAGGAGAGAAAAAGCTAACACAAACAGGCCCTTAATTAGACGACTTGATCGAGGGGTGATATAGTATAGCAGGACAAAGTTGAGCTTTACTAACTTCTTCCAATCATTTCTATTATGAAAATTTCGATATGCATATAGATGGTTTAAACAACATTCCAAAGATATATGTAAAGATTCAATTCTTCAAAATAATGTTTGCTAAAACTAATTCCAACGGTGCCTTATGATACAATAAGATGTAGCAGAATAGCGGTACAAACATTCATCTCAATAATATTAGCAAGAATAGGAGTGATATATATTACCTCCTTGCAATCTTGTTTCTATTTCTTCCTCTTGATCTGGCCTGCTCCTCCTTTTACTTCTTAATCTACGTACTTTGATCTGCTGTCTCTTATTTATATATTCTCCAATACTGAGATAAGGCGTGGGAGAACTTGTAATGGACTTTGCTTCAGTAAGTCTAAAGTGAGAGATCTCTTGTACTATGTCACTAATGTTTTTCACACATGCACGACAAGTTTCTCTTAGAAGAAGAATAAATGTACATTCTTAATTGTTTCTATGCTCTTCCCCTTGCTCCTCCTTCTCCTCCTCCCAATTTTAAATCAATTTTCTCAATCCTTGTCTTCAATTTATTCTAGAGTACTAACAAGGCATGGCACAACTTGTAATGGACTTTGCTTCAATAGGTCTAAAGTAAGTGATCTCTTGTAAGTCGTCACGAATTTTTCCACATGTACATGTTGGATAAGTTGCAATTAGAATTTCTCTTTTTGGGTTTGTAGAATGTGGATTTCACATATTTTGGAAAAGATTGATGCTGTCGATTCCAAAGTTCACACGCGAAATCATTTCGAATAGAGACAATGAAACGTCCCATATTTTTTGGCAAATTGAGGGCTTTTTTTTTTTTTTTTTTCCTTTTCACGTGTCTTGTCAGCTAACTTACTATTAGAGAACTGGGTCATGGGAAATAGCATTTTCTTTTGGAGAATGTGGCTTCCAATTTTACACTAGAATTTGATTAATTTGTTGCCAATTTGCCCGCTTTCATTGGAAAACATCCAAATTCTATAAATGCTACTCTGTAATATTTTCAAGTATTTTCTTTCAATGTTCATAGTGATGAAATCATATTGAAATATATTGGACACGATTAAAAATATTTCTGAAGATAACATGCATGGTTTACTTGATTTTCCAAAGATAACAATATAACATGGTACAATTTATTTCTTTGATTTATTTTGGCAAAAAAAGAAAAGAAAAGAAAAAAACAAATGGACAACTACTAGTTTTACACACCATATTTAACACATTCTTGGAAGTTCCATTCTTTTTGTTTGAGTTCACCAGTAAGTTCTTGTTTTCATCATGTTAAATCACATATCAGTAGGGTAGGTTTTGCTGTTACAGTTCACCAAAAATGTTGTGGAATTCAACATTTTTATTTCTTAACCAAGTGAGTTTTTCCGTGGAGATTGGAAGAGAGACTTTGGGGTTTTGAACAGGATCTGAATTAGCGAAGCTCTTTTTTTCTTGAAAGATGATGAACATACCTTATTAATTCTCATATTAGTAATTTTGCCTGTGAGATTTTGTTTTTTTGGTCCAATTCCTTCATTTACCTCCGGGGGGGGGGGCGGCAAGAAAAAAAAACCACCAAACATGTTTTTTTGTTTGATGTTTTCTTTTAGAAAACCAACATATTTCATGGAAATCCTTTGCTCTACATTTTTGTGGAGAAAATGAATAAGTCCTAAGGAAGTTTGTATTTCTCAGTTCTCCCTGCATCAAGTTACCGACCTTGTTTCATGGTCTACTGAAAATCTCCCTGCAACTAACCTATAACGTACAAAGATTTGGCATATAAAAAGTATCGATACAAGAAATTAAACCTTATTTTTATTAATAGTCTTTCGAATTTATTCTTAATTGTAACGAAAACAATACAGCTACACACACACACACACACACACACACACACACACACATATATATATCATTCACTAAAGAGTAAAATTAAAAGACTCCTAATAAGCAGAAGCAGAGATTCAAAAATCAATAAAACATGTCTTATCGATCAAACACTTAAAAAAGATTGCATATTAATTAAGGACTAAGATTCATCAAACTGATGGAATTAAGCAGCATCATTGGTTTTTGTGTGTAGCTTTTTTCTTTACTTGGCCACAACTAATTTGTATCTGCTTTCAGGATCAACTCGAAACGGTTCTCCCAAGCCAAAATGGATCATCAACATCCAAACAAAAGTAATAAACTCTCCACCTTTGCTGAGCTGCTGAGCATGGGCATATGCTCTGCAATGACTCGCTGCATAAGACAACAATTCCACCCATACTCTGCTCATAATATTCCATCTTTCCTTTGCCTCCATTTTTCTCAGATCTTTTGCCATAATGCAGGCATCAAAAAGCACAGATTTGCTTGTGCCTGCCTTTACTTTATCAGGAGCAACAACTGTATCTACTTCAAGTAGCTTCTTACAGGCTTCTTCTAGGGCTTTCATCAGATCTTTATCCTCTTCTTCCTTGATAGCTTTTGAAGTTACCATTGGGTCAGGACACAAGAAATTCTTGGCTTTCCCATAGGCGTCTTCGAGCTTCTTGGTAAACCCGTGGTAGATCTTCGTACGAAAGAAATTCTTGGCTTTCCCAAAGGCGCCTTCGAGCTTCTTGGTAAACCCATGATGGATCTTCAAGATCTTTGTAGTCAACCTTTCTGGACTGCAAAAGAAATTATTGGCTTTCTCATAGGTATCTTTGAGCTTCTTGGTAAACCCATCGTGGAACTTCGTAGTCAACCCTTCTGCGTTGCGAAAGAATTTCTTGGTTTCTTCACAAGTGTCCTGGAACCGAATTTGGAAAATACCTGTCACCGCAGACATCATAGTAGGCCGCATGATCATAAGATACAATATGTATTGAGACATGATCTTGCAGTATTTGCGATCTTCACCTCCATCTTTCTCTTCTTTCTCTTCTCTTGTTGTATAATACAAGAGTTCGGTGGCAACATGCCATCTTAAAACGCTCTCATCATATTCAACTTGAACACTGTCTGCAAGTGATGTGTAAAAACGAGGGGCCTTTAACAGTACCCTTTCCCCTCTCCACGAACATATATCCTTGGCCTCTTTTGAATTCTTTGCATTTACAGCTTTTTCCCTTAGCTCTGTGAAGATGAACTCCTTCAGCTTATCCCCTACAGCCACAATTTCTTTGTATTTTAACTCATCGAAGGAATCCTTAGCTCCCAAACGGTAAAATGCATCATTCATCACTTTGTACCGTAAATTCAAGCAGTAATCCATCAAACTGTATTGCGAGACACATTGGGACCATCGCTTCCATCTCAGAGTGGAAAGTAATTTTTCATAAGAGTCGTTAAGTAATTTGGTGTAATTGTAGCACTTGAGCACTTCAATTGGCCTATCGGGGAGATAAGCTATTGTCCAATCAGAGAGAGTAAGCATGACGAAGGCTACAATGTCGAGGCTAATAGCACCAATAAGCAAAGTGTAGGTAATAGTGATGTCATGATCATCGATATCAAGCTTAAGGTGGTGCTGATAAGATTGAAAGCGCTCCAAGGCAGCCACAACGCAAGCCAAGCAAATGAAACGGAACAATAATCCCATCTGACATTGCACAACAAGCATTTTTGTATACAACAAATCATACAGGAAATTGAGTTCAGTCTCCATTATTTTATAAGTTTCTTTCGCACTCTTTCTGAAGAAAAATTCTCGTGTCTTCTGCCAGTCGCGATAACCATAAGTGATGTCAACGACTAATCCTTTGAACATATTAAAAAACTTCCAACCATTTTGCACCACTTCAATTTCTGTTGATTCTGCTCTAGCTTCAACCTTGTAATCCAGAGGTTCTACTTCCGGTGCATCCTGTTTGATTATATCCACCGGAACTGAGGCATCGAGCTTGGAACGATACGCTTGCATAAGCCTAGCATAGTTGGATCCAGCCATCGGTGGTGGAAGCGTAGAGGTCTTCATAGTACCCAAGCTTGCAAGATATAAAGCCCGGGTTCTCTCAACGTACTTAATAAGTCCAGCAAGATACACTAGACTTATCGGGACCCAAAGCTGATTTGGGAGTGACTGGTAGAAGACATATGCAATGCCAAGAAGGTGGATAATGAGCTGAAGCATGTGTCGAATCCAGAGTTCATTATCTTCTAGGGCGAAAGCAGTGATTGTATGTGGACCGCCGAGATGTCCCAAAAGAAAGGAAGCCCAGAAAGCATTGAGGTCGTCATTTAGAGTTTTTTTGCTATATACACTTGGACCACTAGCAATGAGTCCAATGGCAAAGGTGGCGACCCAGTCCGCAAGCAAGTAAGCCGACCAGAGAAAGAAGGTCACTACTATCCTCCCTGTTTGTTTTCGCCATGATGCAATGAAAAGTAAGAGTACCTGGAAGAAAAGACTCAATAGAACAGCACCGCGAAGATCCCATACGGTCCATAGGGTCTTAAACTTGTTGAGGAGAAATATGGGAGAACCCATGTTCTGTTTTGGTTTAATCCTTTAATCCCCTGTCCAGTTTGGTCTTAGATTAGTTTGAAATGTTGCTAATTTACACACTACAATCACATTAGGCACACAATATTTTCTCAAAAAGCATGGCTTAAAATGCAACATTTTCGCAGGTGTCTTTAAAAACTTGCAATGCACCAGCACCATTTTATGAAAACCCAGCGCAATGCTCTGTTTTTCTAGTGGCATGAAGGTTTATGAAAAAACACAAGTCCACGTTCGAATTATCTTAAGTAAATCTATCACAGAATATCACACTCTAATGAATACTCACACAGAAAAATGACTAACTCAATAGTTCAGTAATAAACACAAACACATCATGAGCAATATATCTATATGACATTCTAACTATCAAGAGGGTTCCATGAACAAAGCAGAAATCATTCCATCCTTCTTGATAGTTAATTCAATTAATATTCTACACAATATATCAACCTATAGAACACGAGATTTACGTGGAAACCCTTTCGAGGAAAAACTATGGGAGAAACACAGCAATCCACTATAGAAAAAGGAGTACAGAGATTATACCATACACTTGTTCTCACCAATCCCAGGGCTAGTGTATTAAGATCTCCTCAACTCATCCCAATGAGTCCTCCATCTTCATAACTTGCTCAGCAACCACTTCATTTGGCCTCACTCTTGATTTCTCAATCAAAAGTCATGAGAAATCTCCAATCTCCATAGAAATTCCTTACCATAGAAGTTGAAGTATAGTTTCCAACGTTTTTAGATAACCCTAAAAGAAATCAAACTGAATCCATATGATGTTTACGAAGAAACACAATGATTCTTGCAAGTAGAAGAACACTCTAAGCTCACAAGAGAAGAACAACTCTAGGGTTAGAGAGAATACACTTTTCTGGTGGTTTGCTCAACCCTAGTTCTCAGAAGAGAACATATTTATAGTAGGAAAAATAACCTGGAGCTTCACCTTGAGGTAAATTAGTAAACAAATTGTAAAAAATATTTTTCCCGAACTTGGATTTATCCAAAAGGGTCATGGATCGATCCCTATAAACTTTCTGTTTGAGAAAATCAATTAAGGACAAAAAGTGGATCGATCCAGGGGGTCTTGGATCAATCGAAAAAGCTTCTATTTCTCAAATAATGAAAATCTTGATCTTAGGTCGATTAGCACCACTTTGGATCGATCCAAGAATGCCAAATTTCAATATCTGCTAACAAATGGCCTTTTGAAACAATTCAAGAGCACATTGAATGAACATGACTCTCTAACCTTGAGTAAGCTTGACATCAAAAGTTAAAAGGGTGTACAGGAACATCTAACCACCTGAACATGATTAACTAGGTCACTAAGTCACTTATCATCCTAGTCCATGGCGAGTTAGAGATTGCAGCAACAGTTTTGCTTGAGATCATTCGTACACATTCTAAAAATATACAACCCAAACTAAGTTTTAAAACGAAACATACCAACACTCATACTCATAAGCTAACAGTATAAATCGACAGCAAGATGCCGCTGTTTTAGATTAGTCCATCGCAATCCAAGAATGTCTTATTTAAATCTTTTATTTTGTCATTGTATTTTACCAAGAGATTTATTTATTGGGAATGAAAATGCCCTACATGAATGCATACTAGTAGGCCCAAATTTGATCTAGCATGATATTATGCAAGCAAAACTACCAATCTTAATATAAAGTCAGGTGTCAAAATAATTATCGGCCAACTAATCTTAGGTAAATTTTTCTACCTTTCAAGAACAAAAATAAAAAATGACATATCCTTGCATAAGTCAAACAATATGTAAAAGTAATAAATCAATACATACGAAATATAAAATAACAGATTCTTCAAAATTGCAAAAACCGACCATTGGATAAATGTAATTTTTTCATTCATGATAAGTATATGTGGATTAATATTAAATTCAATGGTCAGTTTCTCGACATAGCTGTTCCAAGTTAGTCAGATCGATACACTAGGGAGGACAAAGAGGGATCGGGGACAAAGGAATGACGAGTGGAATTTTCTTTATAAAAATAGGAAAATGATATCGGCGCTCGATCCACCCAGCACCAACTGTGCTCCACACTAACAATTGCGAGGGCAAGTTTTCATTTTTGCCCTCATATCAAAACCCCTATATATATATATATATATATATATATATATAATCAGCTACATAGTGAATTTTGAAAAATTAACCGTTAGATAAAATACTCAACTTATGAATGTCATGTTTGCCAAAAATCAACATGATCCAATGGTCCATTTCCGAAAAGTTGATATGAACGTAAAATTGTGACATTTTGAAGTAAAAGAAAAAAGAAAAAAAAAAAAAAAAAAAAAAAAAACACATACATTTTTTCATATCGCCAGTTGTAGATCATATTTTGAGAAACTGATTGTTTGGATTAAATACCACTCTTATGAACGTCATGTTAGTTATAAATCATGATGATCCAACGGTTGATTTTTTTACAAAAATCATAATGAAAAACTGTGTTTTCCATTAAAAACTAAGTTAGGAAAATTTTAAAAGTACAATCAAACTTTTTGTTGGAATTATTGTATTTTAAGATTTTAGTGTTACCATATTTGAAAAATAATTAATAAATTAAAGCATATATATTAATACTAATCAATTCAAAATGGAATATAATTTAATGCAAATTGGATTGGTGGACCGATCAAATTAATATAGTATTGGATTTTATATTAGAGGTTCAGATTAACGAATTAAATCAATTTTGGTGGATCGGATTTCAGATCTGATCGGCCAAATACGAAAGGCCAAATCCAAGTAAACGGTTGGCCGTATCGATCTTGTCCTTTTAGAAGTTATAATTATATAACCCTTACAAATATATAATAACTTAAAAGTTTAAAATAATTAACTATCTAATAAAAGTCTTTTAGTTAATTAGAGTAACAATAAGATGATCGAATTAGAGTAAGCTAGCTAAATACTTTAAATTTATTTATTTTATTTTATTTTTTAAATATTAAACAATTATAAAAGGTTGAATTAGTGGTATAATGCAACAATTAAAATTTTATACCACTAGGTTCATGGTTCAAACCATGAAAGTATACTTTTTCATTTATTTATAATGCAATAAGTTCAAATTTTTTAACACTAGTTAGGTTCAGGGCTTTGAGAATGGCTTGAGGTAGCTGTTCTTAAAATTAACCAAAAGAGAATGGCTTCAAGTAACCATTCTTATAATTAGCCAAAAGAAAACGGCTTCAAGTAGCCATTCTTTATAATTAACCAAAAGAGAACACTAAACAAGAACGGCTTGAGGTAGCTGTTCTTAAAATTAACCAAAGTAGAACGGCTTCAAGTAGCCGTTCTTATAATTAACCAAAAGAGAACATTTTAAAGGAGAGCCGTTCTCTTTAGCATTAAATAAGCAATCGTATGTACTTTTAAAAACAAAATTTTTTAAGCCGTTCTCTTTGTGGCTAAGAGGCCTGTTCTCATAGACATTTTTCCTTATAGTGTACCTAAACTCACTTTTGGAATTCAAAATCAAACCCATTATAGATTATGGGTTTCAAAATTTAATTTGACTAAAGGCGAGTCTGCCATACTTACTTCTAGTATGAAAATTTTGATATTTGAAGAGATATTTTGGATGTAATTCCAAAGAGACATGTGAAGAGACAATTCCCCCAAAGTGATTTTGGCCGGACCAAGATGGATGTAGCAGAATATATAGGAAGAAAAATTAAGTACTAATTACCAATCTCTTGTCCTACATTCATCTCACGAATATTAATAGGAATAGGAGTGATCTTACCTGCCTGCTCGTTCTCTTGCTCCGATCCTTCTACTTGTTATTCTAGTTAATTTGATCTACTTTCTGATCAATATATCAGTCTCTTAGTTATACTCCAGCTAGTACTAGTGAGGCATGGGACAGCTTGTATTGGACTTTGCTTCATTAGGTCTAAAGTAAGAGATGTCTTCTGCTTTCTCAGAAATGTTTTTCACACATTCATGACAAGTTCCTTTCACAAGAAGAATAAATGTTCTTGGCTAGATCCTGAGATTGAGATACTTAATTTTTCTATTAAAATTAATTGGGAGAATTGATAACATGCATGTGAGAACGGGTTTAGAATAAAGGCAAGGCCACGTACTATAATTATAAGAGCTTCATCATGCAATTCAAGATTAATTTGCATGCACATCACTATATTATATTATATTTAATTATGTGACACTGGGAAAAACAAACAAAAAGGTAGAAAAAAAATATATATGTTAAAATTTGACGTGGAAAAAAAGAAGAGAGGGAAGAGAGAGAAGAGAGAATAATTTGACGTGGAGAAAAAAAGAGAGGAGAGAAAAGGGAGATTGGAGAGAGAAAAAGAAAAAGAGAAGGGAAGGAGGAGTGAGAGAAGTATGTTGTTGAGAAAAAAAAAAGAGAGAGGAGAGAGGCGAGAAAAAGAGGAAGGTCGGCTGATTCCATGGCTAATTAATTCTGTTCTCTCTTACCCAAATGCCCCTGGCGCATTTGATCTATCTATGCCTACACCAAAAAAATCTAATCTCCTCATTTCGGGGAAATATTCCAACATGCATGAACCAACAGTTGTGCATGTTGATTCCTTGGAAACACACACAGACCATGTCAATATAAAAACGAAGCAGAATACTTAAACTAACAAAAAGGAAAATTCCAATGCCATCTGTAGCTCTGTACAGTGTACAGTCTAAAATAAAATTGAATATTCATTCAATTTATTTCATACACCATAAATTCAGGGACATGAAAACTATCCACAAGTGCTTTTCGTTCTTTGGGAAAGCAAAGTTATAATGCTCCATCCATGCTAACTCAATTTACTATAATATTACCAACAGCCATATGTGATCAGACCCGGCCTTGGGCATCAATTTTTTAGTAAAATTTAGGGGCATCAAATTTGTTTTTAGTAGTGATTAACTACATAGGCAACCAATTTTTATTCAAGGGCAACCCAAATGATCAAATCCTAATATACTACATATATATGTTCTACTATTTGGTAACCATTTTTTGTTGTTGTGTTTTTCTTTAGAATATGATTTTTGTTGCTTTCTTTGTATCATTGTTCTATGTTTGTTTGACACAGTTATGGAAAGTATAGTTGAATTATATTCAAGAGTTGTAATCAAATCTTGTTTATTAGTTTGATATATTTTTAATAATGATAGGAAGTTTCTGATGAGCCTATTGAAAACCCTCATTGTGAATTAATTGTTTATTTGTTTGATGTATTTGTAAGGAAAATTTCATTTGTCCTCTCTTTTTGTATTCCCCCATGCATCCGACCAACTTGGAACATGTATTTCGAGAAACTGACCGTTAGATTTGATATTCCATTTATACTTATCACGAATGTAAAAAAATCACATTGATCCAATGGTGAGTTTTTGCAATTTTTAAAAAAATTGTAAAATATAATGAAAAAATTATGAAAAACCGGCACAGTCCATTTTTTGAAAAACCAACCATTGGATCACTGTGATTTTTTGCATTCTTAATATGTATGAGTGGAGCATCAAATCCAACGGTCGATTTTTCAAAATAATTGTTTTAAGTTGGTCAGATGCATGAGGAAGGATGAAAAGGGAGGACAAAAATGGTGGACAAATAGAATTGTTGTATTTGTAATGATGATAGGTGATTCAGGGTTAGCCTATTGAAAACCCTCCTTGTGAATTGATTGTTGTAGGTTTTGTTTATTTGTTTGATATATTTGTAATGATGACAGGAGGTCCGGGGTGAGCTTATTGAAAATCCTCCTTGAGAATTGATTGTTGTAGATCTTTTTTATTAGTTTAATTATATTTGTAATTATGATAGGAAGTTCGGGGTGAGCATATTGAAAATCTTCTTTCTGATTTGATTGTTATAGCTTTTCTAATGGTGAATCGGTGATAGGAGGTTCGGGGTGAGCCTATTGAAAACTCTTTTTGTGAATTGATTGTTGTAGCTAGGTTTTAGCTTATGGAAATTAAGGTTAAAGAACTAAAATATTACACGCTATTCCCCCCCCCCCCTTTTTTTTGTTTTTTTTTTTTAATATGTAGTAGGAGAAACATTTTAGGAGCTCGCCTAGGGCATCCAAAATCTCAAGGCCGGGGTATGTGATGTTGAAAACAATTTGGACTTTATATTCACCATTTGGTTCAACCTTTTAAAAGTACTTTCTTGATTTTTTGTTTTTCTAAAATTAATAATATTTATTTTATTTTTTTTTTGCCTTTTTGCTAAGAAATCATACATTACTAATTTGAAAAAAAAAAAGTTAAAAAAAAAAATAATTCTAATTTTTTACTAAAAAAATTAAATATTGCAATTTTTTTTAAAAACAAAATACAAATAGACAAATAAATACTTCTAAAAAGCAAATCTAAACTGTGGTATTGCATAGAGATCCAATTAACCTTCCTTGTTGTGGAGAATGACAAAACTCTGGCAACCTATGGCATTAATGTTGTTTGCACTCATCTTGGGTGTGTTGTGCCATGGAATGCTGCTAAAAACAAGTTTATCTGTCCCTACCATGGATCTCAATACAACAACCAAGGCAGGGTTGTTAGGGGACCTGCTACTCTGGTAAGAGTATTCACACAATTCTCTCTCTCTCTAGCTCTCTCTTTTTTTCTTTTTCTTTTTTAATATATATTTCTAATCTTCATTTTGAATAGTAGTTGGCATTGGCGAATGCAGATCATGGTTTGAAGTCTTGGTTGCGGACGTCACCGCGTCTTGGTCACGGAGATCGTCACAGACATCTCATCGCATCTCGTCTAAGATACAACTTTAGATATGAAAAGATGTTAAAAAAAAAAAATCAGAAAAAATAAAACAATTACATTGAACATACTTATCAAATAAGCAAAAATAAATAACTTTGGGGGTAGAATATTATAAGAAACATCAAAATAGGAGCTATAGTGATACGGTATCATGAAATAATGTGTTAAATTTTAACTTTTAAAAAAGAATATAATTGTTGGTAAAAGTTAAACCATTGTTTTTTGTACAAATGAAGTGTTAGGTTGTTTTTCTGAATATCATAAAAGAACTACTCCTTAAAAATAATAAAAGGGACTAACTTATAAATTAAATAAATATGTTGAAATGAATTGGATCTCGACTTAGACGAGTAAGATGACCGAGATGAAACGAAACAACGAAAATATCGGTCGAGATGAAACGAGACAACCGAGATCTCGACCAAGACAAGATGAAATGATGGAGATCTGGGTTGAAATGAAAATATGTGATTTCTCTTCATATATTTGACTTGGAAGAACTTCTAGTCTCAGTCCCTACCCAGACCTAGAGGACTCGGCCCAATTATCTCGGTCTCGGCCCAAACTTTGAACCATGATGCAGATATTGACAATAGAAAGGTAGTTTTTGTTCCATGGGTCGAAACAGATTGGTTTTAGGATTGGTGAAGCTCCATGGTGGGCATAAAGAATTGCCTCCAAAAATTTTTCATCCTGGTTCTCCCAAGTACTTAACCGATTCAATTAAACATAATTATTTGTAAAACCAAAACTCTTGCAAGATGTTATGAAGATATATGCGATTGAATTTTGGCATTATTGTTGAATTTTGGCATTGTTAATCTTCAACCATTGAAATTTCTATTGTATATTTGTGTTAGTGCCAATGTAACACCCCTCGATCTTACTATATAAATACACTTGATTTTTAATGAGTAGTAGTCTCAATGATAAATTTCACCAAAATAAATTGAATGAGTGCTAGCAAAATACTAAAAGAAATTACCTATACCGATGCAATACTATCTTGCCATCCTCTTAGCTTTCATTGTAAATCTTTGGCCCAATATGCCAAGATGAACCTGTTTTTAAATATATTTCCAACTAACATCGTAGTTGCAGGCTTATCCTTTTACTCATTTTCCAAAACCTTTCACATTGTTACCAATAATTTTTACTAAAATCCATTTCAATCATAACAGTTATAATAAATTCAAATAATAAGAATTCTCATTTATGGATCACAACATAAATCTTATACATAATAAGCGTGTGGCTGCACCCAAAAAAATATTCCTAAACTACCTACGTACCCCGAGCTCAAGAAATCAAGCCAAAAAAACATAATTCTCAACACTACACATTATTATAATACATAACATATCATGTATGTATATATTTTCACACATACACAATTTCACAACTCATCCCAATCATTTAGGTGAGAATCACAATCATTACAACCTCTCCTTATTATTTTGTTCGCCACATATTAATTGCCTTCAAGCAAGCACATCAAGAGACAGAGACAATACCCCATATAACGAATTCCCAAACTATCATGTTCTCTATAGCAATTCAAATATTTCATATACTTAAATCATTAGCATATTTACTCAAGATATCAAAGTCTCTTAAATATATTGCACATATGTGATTTTCAAATCACTAGGTCACTAATAGCAATTTAACCATTTAATCTATTCAATATATTTATGCAATTCAAGCCTGAATAGTATGGTGCTAGCCAACCATCCTCAAGCTAGACTTCCATATATTCTACCAAGCCTTATATATATAGAGTGTCTCGTTCCTGTGAGGACTTCCTTATATGCGGACTTGGTCTTTTGGCCAATGTAAAATGGGTATTTTGAAAAACTGACCGTTGGATTTAATATTCTTCCTATGTATGACAAGCATGCCAAAAATCACAATGATCGGACCACTGGTTTCTTAAATACAAACTGTGAAAAATTAAATACATCTATAATGCTTAACAGTCTATATTTCAGAAACCGGTGGTCCGATTACTGTGATTTTTGGAATGCCTATCATACATACGAAGAAACTAACAGATCAATTTATTAAAACAAAATATGTCAAAACAAAATCTTAAATGTATAAAAATGAAATTAAGAGATCAATTTATCATAGCCATAAAGAAAGTATTCCAAATAATGTGAATTTAGTCAAGCTACACATAAAACTGAATTGTGCAGTACAACTTCCGGTTATTTACACTATGACTTTGTGATATATATATATATATAGTCCCAATCTAGTCAACATATGCTTACATAATTTATGTAAGCATGAAGCTCGTAGATAATTGTGGGATGCATATTTTAAAAAACTGAACGGTGGATTAGATACTCTACTTATGAATGTCTCACATGCCAAAAATCAAGAGAGAGAGAGAGAGAGAGAGACTTGTGCCCCAATTATTAATAAAAAAAATGTTATTCAACCACTCATTTTAACCTCCCTCCATTTTCCACCCAAATAACTTCCAAAAACCATGTTATACAAAACCTAATAAACAAAGCACATACTATAATATAGTAACATTATTTGTCCCAAATATTACAACCCAAATTAATATTATATAACACACTAACAATTCTCAAAATATAACTAGAGCATGTCCAAAATTCCAGCCTGGCCATCCATATATATACTAACTTTACAATGTACTATAGATTCTACATGGACAATTTTTAACCCTTTTAAACATATTTTTAATATAAATTCATGAGAGAGAGAGAGAGAGATTTATCAAAGATGGATAAATCATAGTGAACCTTAAATGAAATAATAAATTAGAATCATTAAATCAAGATACTGAGTATCAAGCATGCCAAAATTATCAAATAAGCGCATGTGTTATCCATATTCAAGCATAATCACACAATCTTGGTTATCCTATATTTTGAAATCCTAAATCTTTCTCTCTTCATGAGCCTAATAAGAGCTTGATGAAGAGTTCCATAAATATCTAACATCCAAGAGTAGCTAGGAACCTTTGTCTTCAATTTATGAATTAATTTCCTTTCCAATCTTAATTCATAATGACCTCCTAATTTTATAGCTACATTATATATATATTTTTTTCATATCTAAATTATATTCATGGAGCTAGCAAGTAAGTACGTATCGAGGCACAACATAATTTCAATAATTTTTATGCATAATAGTAATTAATCACAAGATTGTTCATATGATAAAATTGATAAGGAATTACCCAAAATGGTTTTCCGCATGGAAATAAATCAAAATCGTTCCCACATCGAAACTTTATGGGTGTATTTGTTTAGGAGTTGTCTCAATGCCTTCAAAAGTCCACTTAAGCTTTTGAGGTAAGTTATGAATTTAGTCCTCTCAAAACCATTCATAAATTGTCCTATTAGCTGCAAGACATCTGAAAAATAAATTAGGTATAGTTAACCGATTAATATATTAATCTAATTGAAACAATAGGAAGACTGGTATGTAATTGTGTATTTTCTCATTGAAACTCAGTCATGATACATGGCACTATTTAAAGAGATTGTATATGGAAATTACAATAAGGGAAATATATGGAGAATACAAGGGAAATTTGCTTGACATAAATAATATACTTAACACCCCCCGTCAAGATGAAGGTGGGAGACACCGAACCTTCAGCTTGTCTCGTAAAAATTGAAAACGCTTGGAGCTTAGACCTTTGGTTAGAGCATCAGCAAGCTGATCTTCAGTGGAAATAAAATTCACAATCAAGTCCTTACGGGCAACTTTATCTCTAACAAAATGAAAGTCAATTTCAACATGCTTGGTGCGCGCATGAAACACAGGATTGGAGGTAAGATATGTGGCACCAAGATTGTCGCACCAAAGGGTAGGGGCTTTCAATAGTGGCACCCCGAGTTCACCAAGAAGAGATTGGAGCCAAGTAACTTCAGCGGTGGCATCAGCAAGAGCCTTGTATTCGGATTCAGTGGAGGAGCGGGAAACTGTTTTCTGCTTGCGAGAGGACCAAGAAACAAGATTCGAACCAAGATAAATAACATAGCCACTGGTGGAACAGCGATCATCTGGGCACCCTGCCCAATCTGAATCAGAGAACATCGACAAAGAATTGGAGTTTGTTTTAGAAATAAGAAGGCCATAGTCCCGAGAAAGCTGTAAGTAGCGCAAGATGCGTTTAACCGCTAGGCAATGATCCTCTGTGGGAGCATGCATGAATTGACAAACTTTATTCACCGCAAAGGCAATATCAGGCCTTGTCAACGTTAGATATTGAAGGGCACCCACAATTTGACGATATGGAGTAGGGTTCGATAAGGGTGAGCCACCAACTTTTGAGAGAGTCTGCCCCGTGGGACAAGGGGTTTGCACAGGTTTGGACTCCGCCATGCCCGACTTGCAGAGAAGATCAGTGATATATTGGCATTGAGTGAGAAGAAGACCTTGGGAATGAGATAGAGCCTCAATGCCAAGAAAAAAATGAAGTGAGCCAAGATCTTTAATGGAGAATTCAGTACCAAGAGCATGGATGAGTGTAGTTAGACGAGCTAGAGAAGCACCTGTGACAATAATATCATCAACATATACCAAGACATAAATATGAGTACCTTCATTGGTGGAGATGAACAAGGACGGATCTGTTTTGGATGCCATGAAGTCCATGTTTAGTAAAAAGGAGGAAAGACGATGAAACCAGGCACGTGGGGCCTGCTTGAGACCATAGAGGGACTTGTGTAACCGGCATACGTGGTGAGGACGATCAGGATCAGTGAAACCAGGCGGCTGAGTCATGTACACTTCTTCATTGAGATTACCATGAAGAAATGCATTGTTGACGTCCAGTTGACGAATGGGCCAGCCATTAGACGTGGCTATAGAGAGGACAGTGCGAATGGTGGTTGGTTTTACAACTGGACTGAATGTCTCAGTATAGTCAATCCCATGTTGTTAATGAAAGCCTTTGGTGACAAGGCGAGCCTTGTACCGATCAATCGAGCCATCATAACAACGCTTAATCCTGTAAACCCATTTACACCCAACCACATTCATATTATCACGGGGAGCTTGAAGACTCCAAGTTCCATTCCGAAGTAGAGCATTGATCTCATGTTGCATGGCATCGTGCCATGCAGGGTGCTTATTGGCCTCGGTAAAACAAGTAGGTTCATGATGAGTTGAGGATGTAGTGGCCGTGTCAGTAAGTAAGGCAAGAGAGGGATTTGTGGTGTGGTCTGTGGTTTGGTTATAGTGGGTTTGGTCATGTGACGCAAGGTCATAGGGTGGGTACGATTGGTAGATGGTAGAAGTGGAGGAGGGGTTGATGATGTGGACAAAGGAGTCGGATTGGAGGGGATTTGAATATCCACAAATAAAGGGATTCCGTGAGGGTCATGGGTATGAATGTTGCTGGGCGGGTTGAAAGGGAAAGTGGAATTTTGAGGTGGTGGAGTAGAAAAGGAAGGTTGAGACGTGAGAGAGAGAGAGTTGGAGGGAGAGTCAGCGTGAGAAGTGGATGGGTTGGTAGGATATGAAAAAGATTGAGGGGATAAGCTTTGACCCATGATTGTAGGAGATTTGATTGAAGAGGGGAAGGATATGGGCAATAGTTCACGTGGAGAATCATGCAAAGTGGTAGGTGAGGAGATTGTGTGGTTAGGTGAGATTGAGGAGGGGATAGAATCTCGGATTTGAGGAGATAATATGGAAGGTAAGGATCCCAGACTTGCATAGGATGAATAGGATTGGAGGAGATTCTAGGAGAAGATAAAGGAGGAGGTGAGGATGGAGATCTCGTGAGGTTAGCTGGCACAATTGTAGGGGCTGAAATTAGGGGTGTACATCGGTCGGTTTGGTCGGTCTATACCCTCATTATATGAACCAAACCAATCACCTCGGTTTGAGGAAAATGAAAACCATTAGGCACCGTGGCACTCATGATAACCAACCAAAATAGGGGATTTTTTCGGCTTGGTTCGGTCGGTTTATCATCGGTTTTGATAGACGCTAATTTGAAAAAATAAATAAATAAATTTGTGTCACAAAATTGTGTCACCCAAAAAAATTGTCACTGCCAACTCCTATGTTCTCTCTCTTTTCAAGTACTAGCAATGCAAAACCTGTTATACATGAAGTAATTTGAAAATTGTGTCACCCAAAATCAACCACTAGTAATTGGAACCTATTATGTATAAGGTAATTTGAAAATTGTATCACCCAAAATCAACTACTAGTAATTTTTAAATAAAAACCTAATATGCATGAAGTAATCCACACTACCAAGTACCAATTTCCAAAATAAGTTTCAATTGGGCTAATTCATACAACTACAATCAAACAATAATGCATTATGCAAATAGTAGGGGTATACATCGGTCGGTTTGGTCGGTCTATACCCTCATTCTATGAACCAAACCAATCACCTCGGTTTGAGAAAAATGAAAACCATTAGGGACCGTGGCACTCATTAAAACCAACCAAATAGGGCGGTTTGGATTGGTTTTGGTCGGTTCAATCGGTCCCGGTCGGTTCTTGAACACCCCTAGCTGAAATCCATGGTGAGTCCGAAGTTGACAAGGAGTTTGGAGGTGGACCAAGAATAGAAGGGGTGGAAAAAGGAAATTTCTGCTCATCAAAGCAAACATGCCGAGCAATGTAGATACGGCCAATTGACCGATCAAGACACCGATAGCCTAGATGACGACCACTATACCCCAAGAAGACACATGCAGCAGATCGAAAATCAATCTTATGCCGGTTATAGGGACGTAAATAAGGGAAACAGAGACAACCAAAAATTCGAAGAAACGAATAATTAGGAGATTTTTGAAACCGCTGAAACGAGGATACATTGTCAGACACAGGACTGGGCATGCGGTTAATAAGATAAACCGCAGTGTCAAAGGCAAATTGCCAAAAACGGCGATGTACCTGTGCATGTGCAAGCACGGTAAGACCAGTTTCAACAACGTGGCGATGCCGACGTTCAACGGACCCATTTTGTTCGTGAGTATGATGACATGGTAAGCGATGAATGATGCCATATTAATTAAAAATTTTGGATAATTTGCGATATTCACCACCCCAATTCGATTGAACATATTTAATTTTAGAATTGAATTGACGTTCAACCATAATCTGAAAGGTCTGAAAAATAGAGAAGACATCAGACTTTTGAGTCATAGGATAGTATCATAAATATTGTGAAAAATCATTCAAGAAGATTACAAAATAGCGATGCCCCTCACTAGACAAAACAGGGGATGGATCCCATACATCAGTAAAAATTAAAGCTAAAGGAGCAGAACTAACAGACTTAGTGATAGGTAAAGAAAGCCTAGAGCTTTTGCCCAATTTACAAGCGACACACAAAGAACTGAACTTATTTTGAGAACAAGGTAGACTATTGGTCTTGATAATATGATTAAGAACACGATGATGAGGATGACCCAAACGATTATGCCAGCAGTCAGACGAGACCCGTTCCATCTCAAAGACAGAGGGAGAAGAGTTTGAAGAGGAGGTAGCTTGAAGTTTGTAAAGTCCAGCTTCATTCGATCCGCGGAGTAAAATTTTCTGAGTGAGTGGATCCTTGACAAGAAAGTAAGAAGGGTGAAACTCAAAAGAGCAGTTATTATCCTTGGTAAATTGATGAACAGATAACAATTGTTTAGTAATTTGAGGAGCATGGAGAATATTAGAAAGAACAAAGGAAGAGTGAGGTGTGTGTAGCGTAGTAGAACCGGTGTGGGTGATGGGTAATGCCTTACCGTTACCAACTCAAACCTGATCTGAACCCCTATACTCATCATGAGAGGATAGGCTTGTTAAATCTGGGGTGATGTGATGTGTAGCACCAGTGTCAGGAAACCATTCTTGAAAATGAGGTGGGGCATTGAAAGTAGTTAGGTTTGCGGAAGGATGAGTGGAGTGATTGAACCAATGAGAACAGTTCACGGCAGTGTGGTTAGTACCCTGACAGATTTGACAATAAGAGCGATAACTATCAGAAGAATGTTGATAGCGAGAACCATCATTAGACTGTGGGTAATGGGAGGATCGACCACCACGACCACGACCTCGATATCGATTATAAGTCCTGCCTCTACCACGATTGGAAGGTGGATAATGGGAGGATGTGCGATTAGCAACATGAGCAGACGGGGAGGGGTCAGAGGGTGGAGTGATGACTAGTTTAGCCATGGAGTCAGCATGAAGGAACTTATGGCTAAGAAGAAGACTGTGGAGTTCAGTAAACGGGGTGGGTTCTGGACGGGCATTAATGGTGGTAACAAGATCTTTGAATTCCGAACGAAAACCATGCAAAATATAAATATTGAGGTCAGTTAATGAGAGAGGACGTCCTGCAGCATGGAGAGCATCAGCTAAAGATTTGGCTTTATGGATATAGGCAGTGACAGGCATGTCATCTTATTTTAGATTATGAAGATCAAGATGAATCTGCATGATACGAGTGTGAGAAGCAGATGCAAGGGAAGTTTCAAGGGTACTATAAATGTCCCGGGATGTTTCGAGACCAACAATAAGAGGAAGAACTTCTTCCGTAAGAGACGCAATCAGAAGACTTACTAAAAGTTGATCTTGACGGACCCATGAGAGATAATTAGGATTTGAGATAAGATGATCATTGACGGTGATTGTTGCAAGAGGACAGGGAAGGGATCCATCGATAAAACCAAGAAGGTCTTGATCGCGAAGAAAAGGGAGTAGTTGAGTCTTCCAATATAAGAAGTTTTTAAGGGTGAGTTTGAGATAGATAAAATGGTGAGCATTAGAGAGATTAGAATGAGATGGTAGAAAAGAGGTGGGAGAGATAGTAGGGGCGGTGGAAGAAGTAGCGATGACCTCGGAAGAGGAGGTGGTAGAAGCCGTGGTGGTGGAAGCCGAGATGGTGGAGCCATTGCCAAAACCGTTTGGCTCTGATACCAAATTGAAACAATAGGAAGACTGGTATGTAATTGTGTATTTTCTCATTGAAATTCAGTCATGATACAGGGCACTATTTAAAGAGATTGTACAGGGATTGTATATGGAAATTACAATAAGGGAAATATATGGAGAATACAAGGGAAATTTGCTTAACATAAATAATATACTTAACAAATCTCATTTTTCTTTTAAAGATAATATAATTTTTCAACTTATTCTTATTCCTAATTGCCTTAACGCGCGTAGGGTTTATAAAAAGCAAACTTCAATTTCTCTTACCATATAAAAGTTAATCTAGCTACTTGTATGAGATAAAATAATTGTTGCTAAAGTCCTAGTTAAAAATTAATTAGTTCATTTACAAAACTTTTTTCTCTTCCAACAGTGGTGATCATGACATGGTTATTCCATATATTAGTATTGAACAATGGAGAAACGCTCTCAATTTATCAATTGATAGCGAATGGAGACAATGGTTTATTGAAGTCCAAGTTGTAGGGTGAGCAGGTCATTCCCCTACAGAGTACAAGCGTAAGGAATTTTTTGACATGTTTCATCGGTGGATCCATTATTATCCTCTCTAGTTCCATATATATATATATATATATACATATATATACATATATATATGTACATATATGTATACATATATATACATATATACATATATATATACATATATATACATATATATATGTACATATATATACATACATATATGTACATATATGTATACATATATATACATATATACATATATATATACATATATATA